>JAGFPH010002357.1:67108-152059 GCA_018207615.1 Philaenus spumarius | reverse complement strand
GTAATTAGATTTTCGGGAATTATAATTAACCATTTTTGTTGTACTAATTGTTGATAGAGAATATTATTATGGATTCTATAATGTTGATTTTGGTTTGAGTTATTTTCAATGGGTTTTGGTTAGTTTAGATTTTGAATGATTTGGAGTAAATTTTGATCTGAATTTTGGTGTGTTGAAATATTCTGTAGTACATGTAATAGACTGGGATCCACCCCTAACCTCGCAAAAAAAAAAAAAAAAAATAATAATAAAGTCAATATGAAAGTCCTGCTATAGCTACGTCTGAAGCGTCGGTTTGTAAATAAAACGGGTTTTTGGGGTTATGGATGGTGTAAGATTTGAGTTTCAATGAATAGATTTTTATTTTTGAAAATGTTTCGTCGTCAGACGGTGTCCAATTAAATTTCACCTTTTTTGAAGTGAGACGTAAAAGTGGTTGTATTGTCTCGGAAAATCAGTTTAAGAATTTGTTATAATAATTGATGCACCCAAGGAATGATTTGAGTTGTTTTCTGGTTCGTGGAGTTGTAAAATTTAAAATAGGTTGAATCTTGTCGTCATTCATTTATAAACCAGTAGAAGTAAGTGTATAACCAAGAAAAAGAACAGAACTTCGGCAGAAAAGAGATTTAGAAAATTTTATAGTCATATTAGCGTTGTATAGTTTTTAAAGTTGTGTGAAAGATGTGATAAATGGCTTTGAAAATCTTGCGATATGACACAAATGTTGTCTATATAAACCAGAGTAAGTGATTTGACGCTATCATTGAAAACTTTGTCGAGAGCACGTACTAATGCCGCTTGCGATGTAGAAATTCCAAAAGGGGTTACTGTGTACTGATACGTTCGCCCTCTCAATTGAAAAGCCGTATATTTTCTAGATTCTCTCACCAATGGAATTTGCCAATATGAAGCAGTGAGATCTATGGTACTTAGCCACTTACAATTTTTTCCTTTCGTTAAAAGTTCGTTGATACCTTTGTTTTGTTCATGATCGGGAACCGTGATTTCTTTGGCCTTTCTAGCGTCTAAACATAAATGCGCCGACACCAGTATGGATTTGTACGTTTGTTGTAGGTAACTCCTCATATTTTCCTATGGAGTCTTTATGGTCTAGGAACCACTGTTCTGAGACAGAAGATTTATTCGATCCTGCATCGATCAAAGCTGAAATTGTATGTTCACCTATTCTTATTTCAATTTCTGGGCACTTAATATGATTTGCATTTAATTTTAATGTTGATTCTAAAGAATTTTCTTCTACTGATCACAAAGCATGCTACTGATAATAATGAAATTATTTGAAGTATTATCCGTGATTTCTGGTATTGTATTTGGCCTATTAATTCCGATTTCTGTGTTGGTTTGCAGAGGGGCAATGTCATTGAACGTCGTATGCTGGATAATCATGTTATTTACAGCATTCTCGTGGCCTGGGACATCTGTGCCTTTTAGTTTTTTACTGCATCTGTCGTCGGGGATGTACATGAAATTCGAAGGTCTGGAGCATTGACTCTTTTGGCGACGGCGTGACAGACATTTATCTGTAGTAGGATGATTCTGTTGTCGCTGTCCCAGAAACGGGTTGAAATTCAGGCCTTATCGTTGTAGGGTAGTCTCTATTTTGAGGAGGGAAAGATCGGTGTTAGTATTGGGGTTGATTTGGAGGTTAATAACATCCAGGTGGGTTTCTAAAATGTTTGACCGGATAGTTTAAATGTCGAAAAGTCGGTTGATGAAATGGGATGGGTCTTCTATCGTTCTGGAAATGTGATGGTGGAGTGAATTGAAAATTGGTGTTTGGGCCAAAACGTTGCTCTCGAAACGGAGGCAGGTTTCGTTTCAATATTGGTGAAGTTGGTCGTTGTTCTCTTCGGTTTCAGGTTTGTGTATCTTTAATATCTTCCGTTTGAAGTAATAAAGTAAAATCCATTATGCTTTCAATTCGCTGGGACTCTCCTGGCATCCTGGATTAATTCTTCAAAATGATCGGGTAGGCATGCTACAATTTCGCATTCAGTTAGAGGTTCATCGACTTAAGAGTAATAACTCGTTCGGTGAAGTATTCCGATCGGCTTAAAGTTCCGTTTGGTCTGTACGTCTCGACTTCCATTCGTTGTTTAATCCCATGCTGTATTTCCCTACTCGAGTACTTAATTTCAAATTGTTCCTGAAAGTCTTCCCAACAACGTAGATCGCCTTTTACTAAACTAAACCATGTAACAGCGTGACCTTCTAAACATAATTCCAAATTGTCAGATAAGGTTGTTGGTTGGGTCTATGTCATGGTTTAAGACAGCGCTTCTATCATGAAATTTCTGTATCTTCCTTAAAAATTTGGTTGGATTATGTTCCCTACCATGGGATGCTGTTATCCATGACGAAATCTATCTGTTTCCGCACGTGACGTGGATTTGCTTCTAGAATGGTGTTTTGTTTTCCTGACTTCTTTTTCTAAGTTTTTACTCATTCATGTTGGTCAGGGAAAAGTAGTCCTAATCGATCGAGGCGTAGGCTCTGTTCTGTTTCCACCTTCTGACTTCGGCTTCTCTCTTCGGAGAGTGTCGTTTTAATCGAACTGCATTCCTTTTCAATTAATGCCTTGCATTCATCTCTCGTTTGGTCCTGCACTTCGGAAACGTGTTTTTACAAGTTGTCGGTTTGGATTTCCATCTGTAAATGGATCTCTTCCCTGGTCTGTTGATGTGTGGCGAAGAATTTGTCTGTGATTGCGCTGTGTTGTGTTCGTACTTCTTCTATCAATGTTTCTTGGAAAGATAAATTTTTCTTTTGAATCTGTTGCATTTGGGTTTGAACATCCCTTCTAACGGAATCAATATGTTGAGTTCTCTGATACAATTTATTGTTCGTTGAATTGTTGGCTAAAATTTTGTAACTGTTCCTCCTTACTTTGGAAACATTGATCAAGTTTTTGTAATTGTTTGTCGGTGTTTTGATAACGTTGATCAGCATTCTGAAAACGTTATCGAGTTTTTAAATTGTTGGTTAATTTGACTCAACAAGTATTCAAGGGTGAGTGGCAAAGTTTTATCCGGGGATGTTGTTTGATCGCTGGTAGAGTTAAGATTTTCTGGCTCGAGACTTGCCCTCGTATCTGAAGGTTCCGGTTCATTCTCGCCTAAACAAATTTCCACTTCCCTGATAGATTGTTCCTCTATTAACACGTCTTCTAACCGGCGGTAATTAGTTTTCTTTACGGGTTCCTCTTTAAACTAGTCATAAGTTAAGCAAGAGATTATGAATTTCAAATGTAAATATTTAATTAATAACTTGGTATCGGATTAATGTAACAATTTTCCTGGTTTGATCTATTAGTTTTGCTTAATTTTGATATAGGAAATAGATGTTGAAAATGTCGAGAAGTAATTTTAATTAATTTCTTTAAATATTGAAAACCGGGTTATTTGACGATTATTGTGTTTTTCTGGGAGTTTAACATAATTTCAGCTAGGTGTCGTTTACTTATGATCACATGTATTTGAATGACATTCCATAGATCTCTCTCTCTCTTTAACCATTTTTTTAATGAAATTCTTTATTTACGTTTGCATAATATTTATTATGTTTTGAATTGTTATGTAGTTTATACTGACAATCAGTTTATATGGGAGCCGATACTTCGTTGGGTATCTCAAGGTTCAATCTTGCATCCTTCGACTTTATTTTATTATCCAAATGATTTGTCTCAGAACGTTGGACCTGCTAAATCAGTTTCATTTGCCGATGGCAATACTTTAATTTTGTGTGGAGAAACTAGTGCTGCCCTTAGCTATATCCAAAACTTTTAATGCCAAAGGCCAATGATTGGTTTGTAGTAAATAATTCATCATTAAAAGTGTCTAAAACTAAACTAATAAAATTGAAACCAATTCAAATAAAATTATTACTAAAGGTGATGAAGAAATCGAAAACACCAAATGTTAAGTTTCTTGGTGTTATTTTGAGCGAAAATTTGAATTTGAAATGTCACATTTCAAACAAAGCAAATTCTTTGCCATCAGATTGCTTTGTTTTTCAACCAGTTTAAAGATCCAAAAATCTGTTTACTCTGCTTTAATTTATTTCCTACTGAGGTGGGAAGGCCTTTCAGGTGAACTCTGTTGAATCTTTAAAATTTTATTTATTTAAAAACAAATAATTAGGGTAGTATTTAATTTAAAATTGAATCAGATGTGTAAACAGTTGTTTTTAAGTTAACCTTGCTGTCTATTTATAAATATGAAATATTAATATTTTCTAAATAAAACATTAATAAGTTGGAAATTAAAAGGGTAAACCACGAATACCACACGAGGAAAAGAGTGCTGCAATATCCTGTGCACAAATTAAAAGTCTTAGAACATAATATGCGTTATTCCGGTTTGAGGCTATTTAATAAACTTCTCAAAAATATAAAAAAGCAAAGATCTTTCGAGAGTTTTCGCAGCTCACTCAAAAGCTATTTCTTGCAGCATGCCTTTTACCCTGTAGGCCTAAAGGAGTGCTAAATCCATGGTCTACTGGTCTCTCTATACATTTTATATTAATTATCTATAGTACAGTAAGACCTCGATAATCCAGCAGACACGACAGTTTGGCATCCATCATCTTGAAAATTGGGACTCATTAAAAATGGCAGTTTTTTTTAATTATTGAGGGATTTAGGCCCGGTCTAAACGTTCTATTGGCTCCGCATTCATTAAAAACAGTGTGTAAAAATCTACTGCTCAATAAATTGACCAAAACAAACATTTCAATCAACATTTCTTCTAAAAATCGAACTGATTCAAAACAATGTGCTCTCCTTGAAAAACGTTCCCGGTTAAAGGGACCGTTGAACACTTTCGTTGCTGACAGTATTTTGTTGAACGTATTCCACTTAATGAAGATTATTTGAGTAAATTGAAGTCTTTAGAAAAAGATACACTAAATTTCTTGTAAGTAGTTGTTCGATTTAAAACCGCTTTGCACGGTTTGGAAGTGAAAGGGGTTCGAAGAATTTGTGACAGGCTGGAGTAAAAATAGTAAACCTCCTCCACGTACTGACTAACGGAAGCCAACAACAAAGGGGAATGGAGAGGTCCCTCCCTGAGGCCCATTCCAGTTAGCGGCAATCTCTCTACGCAGTTATTGTTACGTAAGTTCAATATAGCCTATATTACTTGTGAGTTGTACTGTAACAACTCTTTAACAACACAATATGTTTATGCGTTTATTTATAGTTTATTCCCTGTTCAAACCATTTTAAAGGAATTCTTTGATAATCCGGTATATTCTATAATCCGGCATCACCGGATCCCCGAGCGTGCCGGATTATCGAGGTCTTACTGTATCTTGTATTATCAATGTTCAATCAGTTTGCAGTTATTGAATTAGTTAGAATTTTAATATAGGCTGTTCTGTGTATATTTATATAGGACAACTCGTATGTATAGCCTACTTCAACCTTACTGAACAATGTATGCCGTGAATGAGGCAAATGAATCAAACGATCATTCAACTTTATTTTTGTGATTTGACATTAGGGCCTATTTATTTTACTATCCTTAGGTTTTTGTTTATAACAATTCATTATGCAGTGGAAATATCCAGACTTGTGCAACCAAAAAAAGTAATGAGTCACTGATTAGCTTTTTCCTTGACACTAGTAAAATATGAACTGCCAATGACTAAGACACTGGAGACAATAACTATCATCCTAATAAGACCTTAATAATTCCACTTGTATCTGTTATTTAACATCTATTTATTTAAATAATACATCGTAGGATAAAATATACATTAGTTTATATTTCCTAAAGATACTTGTGCCACACTTTGAAAATCAGCACACCTAGCATAAACTGGAATTTATATTTTTTGTACTAGGTTGTTTTCTTTTTATTCCATTAATTTTTTATTATTTTTAAAACTACGCCTTGTTTAACATTTTAGAAATTGTTTTACATAAGCGAGCAATTTTTGCAAGAGTTACCAATATTATGACATAAGAATTTACTAAAAATGTGTATGCACTGGTGGTTCCTATGTGGATACGACATCATGAAGTTGATTTTTGAAGTTCTAAGTTATTTGCGTTTGATCGCTTTTAACAAGAGCAAACTACTTTCAACCTTCAATGTAGGAATATCGATTACTAGTCAACTTTTATTAACCCTAGAACTGGCAGAAGGTCATGCATAACCCTCTCTCAGGCGCAGAACGCAACAATTTCGAACATTTGCGAAAATTTGCATATATTTGCATAATCGATAATTTAACCCACTTAGAATCATCCAATCGTAATAAAACTGGCACCATTGGAAAGGAAATGAATTAAACTTTAATTTTTGTATTTACAACTTTTTCATAAAACGTATATTTACATACGTAATCATCGTTTTAAAATATGCACATCGGTCTACAGCTCTTTCCGTGCGAGAAATTTGCATACAATTGTACTGTTATTTCCCACTTCTTCAACGTTTAAGACCGTCTACACTAATATTTCTTTGGCAATTATAACGATACTATTGGATTCGTCATGATTTTATCTTTCTGTTGGTGTCTTCCAATCAGATGTCACTGTAAAATTACTATTTTATTCAAGAATTACTGTAAACCCTTGCGATTGGACGTTTCTCAACCAATGAAACAGCCCATTTGTCAATCAATATTAAGAAGGCACTGCCTTATGTTTTTACAGATTTCTTTACACCATTTTGTAGAGAACAGTTTGATCTTTCTAACGGTGGGAAGTAAACTAGAAATAACCAGTTTTTTATTTGTCTAGACAGCAGTGAAAAGTACATAATTAGAGCGGTCTGGTGTTACCATCTGCTCCGTCTTGTTCCCACGTTATTCAACGCACCCTTATTGTCCGACCTTTATCGACGACAAAATGTCATTAGATTGATGTCATTTTGTTATTCAAATAAATATAACTCAAACACTTTTGTGAACTAAGGAAAGACAAGTATACCGTTCTTTTCTTTGATTTATCCTCTACACTTTGTTATAATAATATTTCATTTTTGGGCAAAGCATTTATTAGTAAATGACGTTACAGTCTAGCCAAGGTTTGTTACCAGTCGTGTACTTGGAACATAAAAACTGTTTTTTTCAAAATAAAAAATTTGAAATTGATAAATGTTTTTATACAGTTCTATTTAGAACTAAATTACGAAACTTTTTTACGCTTACGAAAATAATACAAAAAATGTTTACTACTTGTTATGTAGGCCTAAAGTTGAACTTTTTCCTTTCGTTACTGAACATTTTTTCTTCTTTCTTGAGCTAATAACTTTTACTATTTCAAAATAAACTAATTCTTAGTGGCATATTTGAATTCTTTGAAGTTTCTTCTACAAAAAAGATATTGTACACTTTTAGATTGGGGTTCATTTACTATTTTTGGCGAATTTTTAAAAATATGCTTGCAAAACGCTAAAAACGGGCTGGCCAATTTTAGCTTTAACCATGCCAGTTCTAGGGTTAAAACATGCACTTTGTTCTACTTGCTATTGAGTTTAATATTTTTTTCTATTTTATTTAATTCCAGCAATTAGGCCTATATTATTAATTTCCCTACTATCAAAAAAATTTTAGAAAAAAGTTATCCACACGAAGTAGTAGATTTACTCCTGATATTATACTGTTTGTGCACATTAGGAAAATAAATGTTCAACTCATTTGCTATACAAGTTAGATACCGGTACTCTTCAAGGAATACACCTTTTCTATCAACATTTTCTCAACACTTGCTTTCAATTAGACTCATTAGAAATATTATTAAAATACATTAGGCCTACTGGGTCTTTGGGTCAAATTATTAACTTCATGTTTGACAAGTAAATTTGAAAAACATTTAGTCTTGATTTCAATTTTTGTTAAAAGGAAAAACCGGACAAGATTATCTTCATTTCATTTAGCAACCTATTGGTGTAAGATTGCTCATAATGTTTATTTTTTTATTTTATTTATTTATTTATTGTCACATAACATTTTACATATAGCAAGACTCAAGAGCTAAAAAACTGGTGACATTGTCCTCAATATAAGCCATAATAACAAAACACAAACACAATAATACACAGTGCAATAACAACATACATAAATTTTCACAACCCTATTAAAATCACAATTACAACTATACATTTTTTAAAACATAAACAGAAGATTATTATAAAAGTTCTCAATACATATCAACATTTTATAAATCATTAAAATTACCCAAGTCATCATCTAAATACTCCTGAATACTATAATAAGCCTTTTTTTTAACAGAAATGCTTTCAATGCCCTCTCAAATACTAATGAATTTTCAATTTATTTAATACACAATGGAAGATTATTTAAGAATTTTCTCCCCACAAAATCAGAAGTCCTTGAAGCTATATTTAAGCGATACCGAGGCAACACGAAATTATTTTTTGCCCTAGTGTTATATTGATGCTTCTTTTCGTTATTGCAACCCGTAATGTAATTCACCCTAATAAACATTATTGTCTCAAGAATATACAGTGAGGGAAGTGTCAATATTCCCAACCTCTTAAATAGAGGTTTGCAAGAATTTGTTTTCTTAGAAAAAGTCATACAGCGGATATATTTTTTTTGCATTTTAAAAATGGAATCAACACCCACTACACAGCCCCACAGTAATACACCATATCGCATTATTGAACAAAAGCTGCCATGATAAATCATTAATTTAGTTTTTTGATCTACTATACTCCTTAATATTGACATTTGAAAACATGCTGCATTAAGTTTTTTTTTTTGAGTATGTTTAAATATGTTTTCCAGCTTAAATTCTTGTCAATATGTAGCCCTAAAAATTTTGTATTCTGTACAGAAGTATGATTTTCTCCATCAAAGTCAAAATTTAATTCTATTGGTTGCCTACTCTGATGTGTTTGGAATTTAATAATTTTTGTTTTTTTACAGTTCAACTTTAAGCCGTTTACAGCAAACCAGTGTGTAAGCTCAAACATAGCCTTTTGAGTTTTGTTTTGTAGTTCATTAAAATTTTCTGCTCTAACAATTGCAGTAGTGTCATCTGCAAACAAAACCACACTAGGGCTTACGCTGAGAGCCAAATCATTAATGTAAATTATAAACAATAATGGTCCCAAAATTGACCCCTGAGGAACACCACATTTAACCTCATTCCAGGAAGAAATATATTTCATGTAATTTTTAAATACAATTGTTCTCTGCATTCGCCCATACAAGTATGACTTAACCCAAGCTATTGCTTCGACTGAAAAATTATAAAAAGCAAGTTTATCCAACAAAATATTGTGTATAACACAATCAAATGCTTTGGACAGATCACAAAAAATGCCAGCACTAAACCATGAACCTTCCATGCACTCTGTTATCTGTCTGACCAAACTATTTGCCCCAGAAACCGCACCACAACCCTTTCTGAACCCAAACTGTTCCCTTACCAGAATATTAGAATGTTCAAGAAAAGAACTAATTTGATTATTCACTACATGTTCAAAAATTTTTGACATTGAAGGCAATATGGACACCGGTCTATAATTGTCTGGATTTCTCTTTTCTCCGTTTTTAAATATAGGTATAATTTCCGCATACTTAAGCTGATACGGGACAACACCATATTTCAGTGATTGATTTAATATGAAGAATATAGGATAAGTTATATAATCGACAGATTTCTTAATTACATCTACTGGAATTTCGTCCCATCCAGTAGCTTTTTTATTTTTTAAACCAATTATTATTTTCCTCACGACTTCTACTGTCACTTGTTGTAGTTCAAATGAAAATGGTTTTTTCATATCTGATCTTTCTAAAAACATTTTAGATTCCACAGGTGAACCCTTAACTCCTATTTCATTAGCTACATTTGTAAACTTATTATTAAAATAACTAGCCATTTCCTGACCATTTTCACAAAGCTCTTGACCAATTTCTAAATTTGAGAGATCTGAACCTTTATTCCGCATCCCAATCTCAGACCTTACCAAGGACCATATAGTTCTACTTTTATTGTTAGATTTATTTACAATTTCAAAATAATTTTGCCTCTTTGCTAACTTACAAAGTTTTTTAAAGATTTTGTTGTACGTTTTATAATAACTATGTACATTTGCGTCTGTAGACTGCTTTACAAAGCTATGTAATTCTCTTTTACGTTTACTAGAAACTCTCAAACCCTGTGTTATCCAATTTTTTTGTCCTCTCCTATTCTGGTATTTAGGGACTGTGCAATATTTAAGAGGAAAAATTCGCTCAAAACACCGCATAAAATCACCAAAAAAAGAATCAAAATTATCCTGAAACGAATTTTGTCTGTTTAAATTCCAGATAATATGTTTCAACGCATTCAAAAAATGCAACACATTTTCTTGTGAAAAACATCGTTTATGAGTCCCAAAGTGCTTACATTTTCCTAGGTTATTTTTTGAGATTATAGGTGTAAACATTGCTCTATGATTGGATAAACCAAGCTCAATGTTGTGTCTATTCTCCTGTGCTATATCTATATTAGTAATTATGTTGTCAATGCACGTTGCCGAATGTGTTGTTAATCTAGTAGGTGATCTAAAACTTTCCCTGAAACCATACCTTATAAGTAAATTTAAAAAAGTCTCCCTTACCTTAGAATGAGTACTATTTGTCATTAAGTCGATATTGAAATCACCCACTATATATATATTCTTACCCTTAATTTCCCTTTGCAACATCCTAAGCATATCCTCAAACTTAGACAAAAACATATTATTAACATTTCTTAAATCAGGTGTGCGATATACACATACTACAACTATATTAAGATTATGAATCTCTATGAATGAACCCTCAAAAACCAACTCTTCAACCAATACATTCAAATCTTCTCTAACAACAAAACTTAAACCAGACCTCACCAGAATACATGAATCTCCTCTATTTGAATATTTCCTACAAAAAGATGATGCAACAACAAAATCTGGAATCTTATTTAAAATATATATTTGGTCCTCTTTCAACCAATGCTCATTTATACACATTATATTGATATCTTTGTTTTCTAAAAGCATTTCTAATTCATTTAATTTTCCCCTCAATCCCCTTTGAATATTGTAATGCATCAGCCAATTGTACTTTAATTCAGAGTTAAATATATTTTCCAACAATTTGTTGGAAATGTTAAAATTAAAATCTATATGTCTAAAAAACTATCATTTGTAGTCTGATGCCACTCTCCAACTATAACATCACTTTGTATACAAACTGTCTGCTGTTGTATAAAACTACAAATTCTATCCCCCACCAAACATTTCCCTCTATAGTTCATATGTAGTCCATGCCTAGTGAAATGGTTTCTATGAAGCTCAGCCTCCAAAAAAATGGCATTGGGAAAAGCTCTGACAATTTTTTTAAGTTTATTGTTGGTTTTAAATATTTCTTTATTTACACAAGAATCTTGTGTCAAATCAAATCTGTGGGGTATACTCATAATAATAACATTTGTGTGCAAAAGTTTCATCAACATCTCCCTAATATTTTGTGTACACTTTGAAGCCTCATTTCTCGAGACATCATTTGCTCCAGCCCACACAATTTTCCAGTCCTTATCGGTCATTAATAAATCCGATCCCTGATTTACAATCACTTGCTTTGTTCTTGCCCCGGGTCGTATTTCTCCAGTCACGTGAAAACCTTTTCCTAAACTTTCTTTCACGATCATGGCACATCCTCTTCCATGACTATCCCCAACCACAAACACATTTCTTTCCACCTTTTGGCTTCCTATACCAGTATTATTTTCACAGCTAAACTCTTTACCCTTTTTTAAGTCTTGACAAGCTATTTGTCCATTCAAAATAACTGGAATTTGATTCCCTTCACATATTTTATGAGAATTTGATACACTCCCGTCATTTATTCGCACTGAGTGATTTTTTAATTTCTTGGTTGTTACATCCAGTACAGACCACTGACCTCTCGAATTTCGCTTAAACTTTTTTTTAGTAAAATTGTTTTTTCCGACTTATTTCCTGACCGTTTATTTATGGGCTGTTGTTCCTTATTCGCCATATTTTCCATCTCCAGAGGCCTATTTATTAATATTTCTGGTTCATTACTTACATTACTACTTGCTCTATTTAATTCGTCTTTCAGATTAGGACTTAATTTTTCCTCCATTTGTTTTAATCTACTTTCATGTTCTAAAATTAACCTTCTCCGGTCCTCCAAATCTTGTTTCAGAGAAGAGATGGACTGTAACAATTTAAGGTTTTGTACTACAAGTAAATCATTTTCTTTCACCAAGTTACAATTTAATTTGTCCTCCAGCTCATTTATTTTTTCATTCAAGGCTTTGGTCTTCTTATTATTTGAAGTGTAACTTTCCTGTAATGACTCATTTTGTGACAAAACAATTTTATTTATTCCCTGGAGCTCTGCATTAATTTTAATAATATTGTCAACAAGCACAAGTAGCCTAACTGTTTTAAGTCCTCCATTACATTTACAACAGATTGTGAGCCAAACTGGTCCGTTAACTTAGATAGGGCCTCAAACAGTGAAGTAATTAATGGTTGCATGCAATCTGCTATCTCCTCAACTGAAAATGTGTCATGCCATTTTCCATCACAAATCATATCACTGTCCTCTACATTAGATGTCATGATTATTTTTTTACTTATTTAATAGTATTCAAAACTTTCAATCAATAACTTATGTGGAAGTAAATATACATATTATTCCAACTTAATCAGTTGCAATAGTCTGTCATTGGGTACACCAATAAATAAGGGTTAATTATTTCTACAACAATAACAAAACACACAATCAATAAACCAGGCTCAATGTCAATATTTATAGTCCCAGCAGTAAAGTAAACAAGTAAACTCACTTCCCTACAATAGATTGTCTTATCTAGATTGACCAAAGTTCAAAATGTCTACCAAAATTATCTTTCCTATTTCACTAATTCAAAAACTAAAAACACATACCTGTATATCTTTAAAAGTACTTGTTATGAAATAAAACTGGTTACACTAACTTGATAAGCACTAGAACTTCTAGCTTGTCCAAAATTTTTATCAAAAAGCACTAAGACTACCATATACAAACTGCAAAAAAAACCAGGAGCAACTCAAAACACAACTTGTATAAAGCTGTATCACTCTCCATATATCTCTCCATATATTTAAAAATAATGGATATAAAAGTCTTCACTTCAGCCTTTAATACAGTTTATTTCGGATATCAATTCCTTTTATAACACTGATTATTACATAATCACCAGACTAATACTTTAACACTGCCTTTTTATAAACAACAACTTTTATCTTTTATCCACTGAAAGCATGATGAGAGTGAACCACCCACATTCTCATACATAAAAATTGGTCGAAATCACAAAGCCAGTAGTTGATACAATTACAAGTTAGTTGAAAATTACATTACAGTGATTTTTTATTCTGTTTAGCGCTATCATTTCTTTTGACCCACAACAAATCTGAATAACCTCTCTGAATTCTCGTTACCCTCGCCAACAGTCAATTTTATTTTACCTATGATGTACAGAACATCTGCTCTTTCGCTGCAGTAGGTTCAGTTCATCATTAATATTCTACACATCTAAAGTATTTTCTTGCATTTGCTGGTTTGGTCCGACGTAAGATAGGCTAAGAGAAAGGAAATAGTTCATACAATACTTCTTATCAATCCCTTCCAAACCAATTTAATTATTTCATTTAGGCCTATTACTTTCCTTAAGTTTATATAAATAATTTCGAGGCATTATTGGACAAGCGATGGTGATTACAAAGGTTTTCATCCTAAAAATTTGTAAATTATTGTAGCCTAAACTATAATAGGGACAGTATATTAAAGTATTACTATTTTTGTTTATGCTAATATCGTTATTTTTCTTTTACAAAATTAAATAAGTAGGCCTAGGTATAAAAATAACACTAGGCCTATAAATTAACTTTTATGATAGTTTAAAACTATTATACAAATCCTGCTTTTGCAACAAACGCTTTTGTGCTGTAGGCTTCTTACTTATTTGAAAAAGCTGAGTATTAAAATTAACTTAACGTCTTATTTTCCTAATATAAATAATTAGCCTACATTAAATTCTACACAAGAAATATTTTAACCCTAGAACCGGCAGCTTTAACGAAAATGGATTTTTTGGCATGTGCAAGCATTTATTCAAAAATTCGCCAAAAATAGTACCGGTAAATCAACCCCAATCCAAAAGTGTACCATAGCTTTTTTGTAGAGAAAGGTTCAAAGAATGTGTATATGCCAGTAAAAAATTATAGATGTAAAATTTACAAAGTTATTAGCTCAAAAAACAAAAAATGTTCAGTTACGAAAAATAAAAATTCAACTTTAAGTCTAGGCTACATAAAAAGTAGTAAACATTTTTTGTAATTTTTTCCATAAATGTAAAAAAGTTTCGTAATTTAGTTCTAAATAGAACTGTATAAAAACATTTAACATTTTCAAATTTCTTATTTTGAAAACACAAGATTTTATGTTCTTACTACAAGTCTGCTATCAAAAGTATGCCAAGTTAGAAACGTAATTTACTAATCTATGCTGTGCCCAAAAATGAAATATTATTATAACAAAGTGTAGAGAATAAATCAATGAACTGAACTGTATACTTGTAAATTATCTTTTCATAAAAGTGTTTGACTTAGAATTATTTGATTAACAAAAGTTAGAAAAATATAGAAAACTCTCGTCTGTACAAGATGCGCGCGGTAACTCCTATGTCTAGCCATGTTGTAAAAGTCCGTTAGGCTTCAGATTTGAACGTTAGATGAGACCGTATTAGCAGTCACTTTCCCACGGTCCTACACATTAAACTGTTTAAATATAGCATATTTGGTTTAGGCTATAGGGGAAGTTAGCTTGAAGCATTATGTTTACAAAGATACCAAAATATCTCAAAAAAGTGATTGAGGTCACACAGATATCATGTGAAATAAATAACACTGTTTATTGGTTGGAAAACTGACCAATTGCAAGGGTCTACAAAACCCCTTACAACTTCAGAACTATTTGTCCGATTTTTGATTCGATGAAAGTTTTGGATAGGGGAAATTGTGATGAATCCATCGATACATAGGTTTAACTAAGACAACCTACTGGGCGGGGTTTAGAGATTGACGAAAGTTGAGTTATTTCGTTATGTTTTGTATGAATTTTCGGGCGCCGATTGATTTGTAGAAAACTAATAAACTGCAACGATGATTACGTATGTAAATATACGTTTTAGAAAGAAATTGTAAATACAAAAAATAAAGTTTGAAACATTACCTTTCCAATGGTGTTTGTCTTTTTGAGATTGGAAGATTTTTAGTGGGTCAAATATTCAATACAATCACGCGTTACAAATGTGTTGTCATGATTGCACGTTTCGTGCGATCTGCCGGTTCTAGGGTTAAACAAATTCATATTCAGAAAACAATCCTATCTCTAATAGCTGTTGTATTCGACTTCATCAGTATTATAATTAAATAGGCAATGCTATAAACGCATCTTCGTAATAATAACAATAAAAAATCTAACATTTCTACAATAAGTATTTCTATAGTAGGTAGACCTAATCCTAGACATTGTAGACCACTGTTGGAAATCATTCTCGTTAAAAGCTTTAATTTTACAATAAATTATGTGCTAATAGAGCTGGCACTTTTATGACAAGGTAGAGTTTATGTGGATTTCACATAAAATAAAAGGTCAAAAATTAATACTGAACAATATTTCGTAACAGACATTAGTGAAACCAAATGCAAAAATATCTTAGTAGGCCCATATTATGTTTTAGACATAAATAAAATTTAAATTCATAGTAATTCTCAGAGACAATTATTCTTGCAGCTCCTTCTGGATTTAATGCTATGACAGATTGATCAATTTTATATTTCAAAAGAAAATGTTATGCTATCTATCTTCTCACACACACATAGCCTATATAATTTATTCAAAAATTGTAAACAATTTTAATTAAAAAATCCTAGCCTAAACTAACTTAAACTCTTAAACTTATCACTTAACAAGTGATGCGCTTACAAAAGAACAATAATTCATTTTTATTTATTATATAGGCTAGATAGATAGCCTACATATATTACCTAGCCTAATTCTTATAATTTGGTATTGCAATTACTCGTTCATTTTGCAATACTTATGTATATGCCATAGTTGCAAGATCGCTAGTCATTAATAGGCTAAGGTATCACATTGATAGGCTTTTCTAAGATTCATTTAAAATATTCCTTTAGGCTACTGATTTTTTTAGTGTTCGGATATTTGCAACATTTAATTAATTTTCTAGAGTGTTTCTCCTTAATTAACTTAATATCAGTTTAACATTAAAACAGTGATATTGTGCCTAGGTTGGCAATCACTATAATGATGAGGGGGGGGGGGTTTATGCCATTGTCAAGACTTAGGGCCTAAAGCCTACTCCTAAATATAAACCAATTGGCGACATTTAAAAATAATTGTGTTCAATTTCAAGAGTAGGCCTATAGGAATTTCAAACCAACATTCATGATAGCCTAGACTTTTTAAAAAAGATTTCAGATAAATTGAACTGCATTTGCACTTAATGTTTTACCTGAAATAATGACTCGGCCAATCAGGTCTAGGCCTACTGAAGGTAAGTAATTAATCATGTATAAAAGCATTAATTGTAGCCTGAGGTCTAATCAATAATAGGTACGTTAGGTAGGCCTAGCCTATAGGTTTTATTATAATATCTCAAGCATTCTTGCTACACATCTATATATGCCTACCTCAAATTAATTCTCACGTATTTTAGAGCTAAATTTAAATAGATTTATAGGATAGTATATTACAAGTAACACATTCCAGGATAGCTGGCTTCCGATGAAATTTAGGACACACTTCATCACCATATTGCGGCAGAATACCTTCAGTATGTGCAATAAAATGCACTAAAACATCATTGAAATGTTCTATTCTATTTATAAATGCCTTAAATGTAAAATTACATATACATTTTATAAATATATAATAGGCCTACATATATTTACAAATAGGGCTATATGATGTTATAGGCTATTATGTAGAAAGACAGTAGGCTAGACTTATTGTCAACTTAAACATAAAATTTGTATATCACAGTTCATAACCATGTTAAACAAAAGAAATAGGCTACTAATAAAAATCATACACATTCTCAGCATTAGTTCACAATTAAACATTCAATCAGTAAAAAATGTGATTAAGTACTAGGCCTATTGTAGGTTCTCTGCACTAATCTTTCCAAAAAAGGTTGTTGACTACAAAAATATCATTAGGGAGGTGTATTTTAAACTTACACCTGACTTTTTTAACACACACAATGATTTAGGCCTAATATTAGACACAAGATAAGATTGAGACTAACCTATTGTATAATCTCAGCCCTTGCCATGAAATTACTGGAATTTCTTAAACATTACTTCATTTTGAGTAGCCTAGCCTGTAATGGAGAAATAATAATCACCTTCACATTTTAACATAAAATAATAGTATATAAAACTTTTCAAAAATATGTTCTGTAGAAATATGTTACTGTCTACAATAACAGATGACAACAGCCTTCATTTTCATCTGTCAAAAATCATGATCTAAAATCACATGAGATTTGTTTTCTAGCAAAATATTGATCTTTGTAAAGATAGAAAACTATTAATGGATTTCCATACAAACAATAGCAATAAAAATCAAAATTTAGTTTACTAAAACTCACAATTTTAATGTCCTTGATGGAAACTAACAGCTTCCTGAGCCTAAGTTAGCCAGACTTGAACAATACTTTCACCTTTCTTGACAGATGTCTTTGTGCAATTTAAACAGAAACTACTAAGATATACAATAAATACGTAAATTAATTCTCAAAGTCTGCACTCAAAACACTGAGAACTTAAACTACATTGTAATTTTCTTGTAATATTACTATGGCTAACAAAAACACATCGATTCAGCTGACTGAAATTGGTAGTTCGCAGAACAAACCACACAAAACGACGAAACAGCTTGCTAGCACCAGGCAATAGGCAGAGTAGAAAAATACGGAACAAGAGAGCTGCCAATGCCAGCTGATTTCTCATATTACGCAAACAGAAGACAAAGGCTGTTTATTTGCTTCTTTGATTGATGCTGGCCATAGATTTTGACATACCAGATGCTGGTTGATCAGATTTTGTACAGTTGTATAAATTATAGTGAAAGTTAAAAAGTTAGAAAATGTAATACACTTATCTCACACAGACCCACAAAAAATAAGCAAATAAAGAAGTAAATTATTTTTTACAATATTTCTAAAAAGAATTATAATTTAAACCAGTTAACTAAATTTTAAGAAAAAGTAAAATAATGAATTGTGGTTGTTGAGAAAACTATGTAATACAATTTTGTATAAATTATACGTTTGAGTAAATAAACGTTTTATTTGAGTGCAAGTTTATTCATAAGTATATTTCATATCATGCTTAATACCGTATTATTTAAATGAGTAAAATTGTAAAAAATTAAATTTGTTGATACAAATAACAATAAATTTTGTAAAAAACACAAAAATGTGTTTTACTTCTAGCACTTGTGTTTATAATACGTATGATATTGGCTTCTTTTATGCACGCGTTGTGTGCAGCCAGTCACAATTGGAACTGCAAGAGAGTCTATCGCAGTGATTAAAAGGACTCATTGCTTTTCATCCATGATTCCATGCGTTGAACTCAACCAAAACAGGTACATGAAAAGAGCCATTATATAAATGAGTCGACATTATTGTGTATTATAAAACAGAACAGTATTGTCATTGTCATTCTACGAAACGTTAAAATAAAAACTGTAAGTTCCAAAATAACACCAGGCCCACTCGCCCCACTCTAATATACATAGTAATAACTGCACTTTAATAATCTAAAGTAGTTAATTATAACAAAGCCTTTAATTTTCAAATTTATCTAAAATAATAACGGTAAATGTTATAAATTGTCCCTTGCACCTATATGCATTTTGTGTACCGTACCGGTACTTGTACGAGAAATCATGTCCAAGTTCTATGCACAACATTAATATGTTATGGTGCTTGGTTTTAAAACTTCGGCGTATGTTATCTTTCAGTTGATTTGCCGAGTTATTTTCGAAGACTTCTTTTCAAATATCCGGCTAACAAGTTGACTATATATTTGAAAGTAGGTCAACCTTCATTGGTTATGAAATACAATGTGGGTCAAGTTTACAATTAAATGGACCACTGCAACTTTTTAAAATTAAGTTCATACTAGGGTTAAATTTAAGTTTAATATCAAAGTAAATGAATCGTTTAATTTGCACTAAACTGGTGTTTTGATATGTTTGGCAACAAGCAACAATGATAACTGGCACCGCAAAACAAGTGAACTATTTAAGTGTTTCTACGATTCCGTTACTCATAAAAACTTTAAAATTTGGGATTGGCGTCTTGCCGCCGAAGTCTAGATTATGACGGCTTTTTCAGAGAACGCAAGAAGAAAGCTGAAGCTCTCAAGGACGTGTCCTGAAGCAAAATTTGTATTTCAGTCAACTTTAGGTGTTATTTATCTCTAGGCAACCAGCACAATGAAATTAAAAATGGTGTCCTGTCGTCTTTTTGCGACAAAATGCCTTCATAAAAACCTTTGTACCTAGGATTAAAAGGACACTTAGCTACTGATTGTTGTTTCTCTCTCTTACACACCACTGCATCTTTCCCATTTTATAATTATTTAATTGCTGCCTTTAATGTTTTGCAGCTTACTGCAAAGAAAAAATAATTTATGTATACACTGTTTAACAAATTAGTATAAAAAACAGTCGCAGATTTTTGTAAAATGTTTCTAAATTAATTATCCTGTATAGTACTGCTTAAAAAACTTCCTTTTCCATAAACTAACTAGTTCATACCATACTGACAATGATTGATGCTCTTTTGCTCACAGCCGTGTGTTCAGTTGGACCAAAATTTCTGCGCGCGCGCTCAAAGGTCAAAGCCAGTAAGTGTAGGTGAAAGGAGAGGCGGAAGTTTTTTCTGAAAACATCTGTGACTCAATGCCCGACACACTGCTGACTCAAGACCATCTAGATGGTCTTGGCTGACTGCACCTACAGAACTACTGGTATAACACAACAACCAGTAGGCGCTGATTTGGCGCAGTTTACTACGGTACTAGTAATCCGTATATTATTATAAGTCAAATTTGGTTTGTTTATTCCTGGACTGGATCCGTTCCTAAAAACCGGTTCTTATGAACTAACAACTAATCTCTAAAGGATCGATCATAAATAATTTATTATCTCTTCATTTTCAATGGTCATACTTCAGGGAGTAAGATCTGTTAGTGTTTTAATTTTTTATCATATCACGAAGTTTCTCACATGTAACCACATAGTTATAATAGTACTAAACGCCACAAATAAATTAAATATAATGTAATTGACAATTGGTAATACACAATTCAAAACTGTTTCAACAGTTAATTTTTTATTATATAAGAAGAAAACAGTAATATAGGGAATTGTAACACAACATCTTGTTCTATCTTTGTTTGGCCATGTTTAACAGGCTTTCAAAGTCATATACCTATTATAGTAAAAAGAAGTTGATTAAATAACCTTGTATAGAACTACTTCAAGTAAGCATATTATTCTTACCTTAACCTTTTGCACTAAGGACAAAATTCTAAATTTGACACAGTATAAAATACAATAGAGCTTATTTCGTAAATTACAACTAGTGCATACACTATTGTTGCTTTGTCTTGAAAAATAACTCTATATTAAATTAATTTATATATTTCAATTACAATAGTAACAACTCTATTGTTATGTCATTGTTGTAACCTACAACTATGTTACTGCTGTTGTGGAACTTGTAGCTAGAAGGCGTTACATTTATGAGTCCATAAAAGTAAAATATATTGTAAATTGTTTACTTATGAGATGAAACTAGGCCTATTGTTCAAATAAATTGTTAAATTCACAAAAATGTTTTATTATAAATAAACTTATAGTCTATTATATATACAGATGCGAACCTATTTAAGTACACAAATTTCAAACTATTAGGTCTTTTAAAAAAATGTTATTTGGCTAAATTAAGGAGAGAAAATGATAAATACAAAATTATGTAAAATGGTAATTTACATAGGTAACTACTTAAAATCAACAAACATTTAAAAAAATGTAACCTTCGTTTGGAAATAAATTACCATATTGTGTTTTAACTTAAAATTATAACTAAATGGTTACTTATTTTTATATTTTTAAAGCATTTAATACGCCAAGGTAATTTTCCAGAACCATAGCTAGAACTTTATAACCTCTCTTTTGGGAACACTGTGGTTACAGTTCCCAAAAGTATTTAAGGATATGTGTCTTTCTAAGAATTCTAACTGGAAATTAATTACATAACACAATTAACATTTTTAGAAACTGTTTAATATAAAATAATTTATTACCTATTTCAAATAATTCATTTTCGATTATGTTGTGCATAGCCTATATATATAATTATTTACATATTTCTTCCTACCTCACACCAATAAGTCAAACACAACTAATTATTAGAATCATGTGACTGAAAAATTAATCGACGACGAAGAGTTTTCATTCAGTCAAATAACATGTTAAAGAAATTTCCTCTTGTAAACATAAACATGGAATAAAATGTGAAATATTGTGTATATTACACTTATATTTATAGCATATATATATATATATATATAATTCTTCTGTATGTGTGTATGTCACTGAACTCCTAAACAACTGAACCAATTTTGATGAAATTTTGTTGTGTGTATGTTTGAGTGGGTCCCTCTGGATGGTTTGGATTCACTATTGGAAGGGGTTGAAAATACTATACAATAAATATAAATTAAACTAACTTCCTACAAGCTATAAAGCTAAAATTATGTAATAGTTATTATTATTTATAAAGCTTATGATCCATCTGAGCTTTATAAAGAAAATATAATGCTTCCACGTAATATATCGGTAGCAAGATTGTGGCCACAATTGTCTTGCCAAACATCTACACAGAATAAAAATACTAACCTTGGACAAGTGCACAATTTGCTCGCAAGATTTAGACTCCATGTTTATTATGGACAAGAATCATCTACTGATATGCAAGGGTTTGGATGGAGAGAAGCAAGGACGAAGGGATTTACCTGGACTTTATTGAGAGGCGAGATATAAGATGGTGTGAGCCAGAAGGAGCCATTAGAAGGTATTTTTAAAGGATATACAAACTATTTTTATTTGATTACATAAGTCAAAGGTATGAAAGAAGGGATAACCACCCTTAAAATTAAATCGAGCAATAGCGAAGCATCGCCATGTCTACTAGTTTGATATAAAAAGTGACAAGCTTTTTTCTTTCTTATTGAGCTAGTCCAACACATTTTGCCTGGTTACTAGTCCTGCTAGAATATCTATTTTACTCTGCTTGCTAATCTCTCAATAACTTGTTTAATCCAGAAAAGGTAGAGACAGGACAGCATTAATTCAAAAGTAATATTTTTTCTGTTGGTGTGGGCTAACCCTTTTACGAGGCGGCACTATGCCTGCTGCTTTCTATTCAAATATGTTACTTTCTGGATAGCCCTTGAAAATGTAACATTGCATCAAAAAAGACAAATTCTCTAGATAAGCTTCATGATAAAGTGGCAGTGAAGCTGTCATTGTCTTTTAGCGACTATAACTTCTTTGCCACAAACAGCATATTACAAAGAACAAAATCTCCAATGTTAGATGGTTTAAATTGATACATAAGTGTAAACATGTGTAAAACTTACATACTAAAATTGAAAAAGAATATACATTTCCATTTTAAATCTGTTAAAGGGGTTGTCCAAAAGGTATTGAATTTATGTTTTTAAAAATTGTTTGTGTTTTCAACCTGTTTTAGATGACATGTAATTTGATTACACATTTCACTGAATCTATAATTTGGTGCATTCTCGAACAAGTCTTGTGAATAGGGCAATTGAATAAATATTTACCACTTTCAAAGTACCCATGTTATTTTTGATATTTGAGCAACCTAGAATAATTTGATTAAAATAATATATTTAGTATGTATGTGTACAAGGTAGTGCAGTAGAACATAACTTTTATCATATGGTGTACTCCATGGCACCTTAAATTGATAATAATCGTAATAAATTTTACTATCTTTGAAATCTTCCTAACATTTAGTTTAATAAAAAGCGGAAAAAAGCATATGCATAATAAACTATTATGATTGTAGCCGTAACTCTCATAATGATTAGTATTACAAAATAAGCTCTACTTAACTCCCAGTAAAACGGTAGTGAAAAATCCCCTCGTGAACAAAATTAAAGTAGTCGGTTCTATATGTTTTTGGGGTGCTGAATCCGAATTTGTAACCAAAATTTCCAGGCGCATACCATGATATTCGCACCTTTTTCAGTTTTTTACCCATAACTTTGAATTTTATCAAAAAGACCATGTTGAACAAAATTTACCATAAATTTCATCGGTAGGATCAACGGGTCAGTTCAGGAGCTAGATCAAGTTGAAAATTGATGAAATTTGCGTACTTTGCAAAAAAAACAGCATTCTTTGTCAGTTTTTCACAAGTACCGGTATCTCATAATCTATGCATTTTTTGAAAAAACCTACTATGTAAAAATGAAAAGAGAGATACAAAAGAATTCCTTCTTTTGTTCAGATGCCAGATAATTGGATGACAATAAATGAGGGGTGGGGAGGGTAAAAATGTTCTAGTACTTCTATTTATAAATGTAGGTAAATTATACAAATCAAAGGATAGGAAAAGATGAACATGGTTTAACTTGAGTGTGGCAGCTACAAACGAAATATGTCAGAATGCTCTACGTCTTGCATCTTAAAAAGAAAAAAAAACAACACTTTCAATTTGTACAAAGCACGTTTCTTCGGGAAATGCATAGACTATGTGTTATCTGCGATGCTGTTTTTTGCAAAATACGCAAATTTCATCAATTTTTAACTTGATCTAGCTCCTCACTCGTTGGTCCTACATTCAAAAACTACAGATGAAATTTATAGTAAATTTTGTCTTCTTTAATTTGTATAGTGTGGTCTTTTTGATTGAATGAATAGTTTCAGTGTTACGAGCAAACATATTGCTATTTTTTGCGAATATCTGGAATCACTCCAGGAAATTTTGATTGCAAGCTTCAAATTTGGATTCAGCACCTCGAAACACACGCACATAAACGGACTACTTGAATTTTGTCCACTTACAACTACCATTTGACTGGAATATTAAGTTATAAAGTACTAGGGGAAACCCCTGCGTGGTCCGCACGCCAACCCCGTTGGAACCTTCTATTCACATAATCATGTTAAGTTTTCTTTATAATAAAGGTGTAGGATTAATAATAACCCCAAAGCCAAGATTGGTAAATAATGTTAAATGTTCAAATCAAATTATTTCGTATATTTTATAACAGCAGTTATAATAATGATTAAAAGAACCAGCAAGGCTCTACACTTTAAATCCCTAACTTAAAAGCTGGAAATACAAAAATAATTGCTTTAAAGTTTGAAATCAGCTGTTAATGGAAATATTAGAGCAAATAGCTATTTTATTCAATTGGTTGCTATGGTATAAATGTAAATAGACCTACAAGTGTTGGTTTATCAGTCTAGGCCTAACCTAAGAATTTTTTCCAACTAAATTTACTAATATTGAAATAAAAAAAGGATTTTTTATCAAAATGAATTATAGCCTATGTTACTCAGGGATAGTGTAGCTTTTTATTACAGTAGTACAACTTTTTTTTTGTACAGAGATTACCAACAAACACACAACAAACACACTTTACCTCTTTATAATATTAGTATACATTTGAATTATTATTTTAACAAGAAAACAGGGCCACACCCATCCATAGGTTAGTTCTTGCAGTACTACTGTCAACTCCCAATTATCTATAGAATATGGTGGGTTGGCCTAAATTCGCAGGTAACCCACATGTGAAAAATGGCTGTTAAACCAATAAAAATCACATTATTTCAAAACAAATATGTATTACAACATTTACAACCTACAAATTTATTAAAATAATAATAAAGCAATTAAAGTTTTTGCAAAGTCACTTGTTTTTGTTTAGAAAACACTCTTTTAATCTTTTACAAGTCAGTAAAATAATGAAGATCGCTGACATGTTCCAGTGCCACTCATCTGTTGCTCTTCAATATGTTTGTTCTATTAGGGGTATTTATATATTGATGGATTCAGGAGCACGTTTTGCATCAGAACATTTAAGAAGGTGCACTGGATGTTGGTGATACAGAATTCAGTGCTTTGAGTATTGTAAAAAGTTCTGCTGTATATAGGCTGAGGGTAATCCACAGGCGAAACTGTTTCCGAGCGAACAATTTAGAGCTAATTATACGACTTGATAGGTAGAGATTGCAGATAGACATAAACTCCTGGCGGTAAACAACATCAGAAGTTTGTTTTAAGAAGTCGTTGATCTAGATAGCGAGAGATCAACACATAATTTTCGAACGACCATGGTGTTTTTACAAAACATAGGAGGCAGTACAAAACGCAGATTATTAAGGATATGGACAGTTTTGTTCACAAAAGGAGCCATCAATTACACTAATTTAATATTTAAGAAATGATTACACATTATAGTATTTTGCCATTGGGGCAACACTTAGAAATTACCTTCACAAATTAAGGAGCAATACTTAATATTAGACTAAAACAAATAGTTCCATTCCACTCTAACCAGGGCGCCTAGGAATAGCTAGATCGGGTCATTTTCAAGATAACAAGCTGAGACTCAGAATAAATGTTTAAAATATATATTTTAACTCCTATGTCAAGTTTCAATTCGATATATTAAAATTCGGCCAATTTAGAATGAGCCAACGCTTCATATATTTATAAGATGTCCCCTTTTAGTGATTTCCCCTGCTGCAAAATACATACCTGCATTATCAAATTTTTTCCAGACAAACCATTGCTCGGACGAAATAAATACATATGACCTTTTTTGTTGAAAAATACCTCCCCTACACGGTGGTATTTTTTATTTTCCTCTATCTTCATCCCAGCTCGAAATATTAAGGATAATCGAAAACAAAAATGATAATCGATTTTTTTTCGACTTTGGGAAATCGATAGAATGGTAAACTTTTTTTTATGTTAATCTACATACTTTAATGTACATATAAAAAAAAATTCAGCCGTATTGCAAATTGCTGGTAGTTGTAACCTATACCGACTGGGCTAATAAAGGAAGTTTCTGTTATAGAAAATTCAAATAAATCTTGATATTATTTTCCAATGTGATATACTTTATTTATAATTTTCATTTATAAAACATACAACTATAAATTCTATATAAACACAATTTTGAAATAAATTACAATTTAAAGCTACATAACTCACTCAACAACAATGTTTACCATACATTTGCATAAAGTTATTCAATATTAATGAAAACATACATAGTAAAAACAAGAGCATATCTACATAAACATATATATCACAAAATAAATTTACATAGTACCATTCTAACATAATTTTAAAAATTAATAATCAGACTTATTTTTAAACTTATAATTATTTAAAGTCCTTTTTTTTGGAAAGAAAAACGATCAATTGATTAGGTTATATAAAAATATCAGTTTTTCTTTCTAAAATATATATTTTGTGAGTAAATAAAATAAAAATATTCTTAAACAGTCGAATTATTTGAATTTATAACATAATTAAACTTAGCTTCTAGACTCTACATTGTCCAATGGATATAAATTTTGTAGTGCATTCCTTCTCCCAATTACTATTGTAAGATAGTTATAATGAAGCAAGAAACCTATTTCTGCCGCCTTCTTTTCACTCATCATAATCTTTGGTTAAGTGGTAGCATGATCACATGCGGCACCATTTTTACGGTTGCTCGTCATGCAAGTTTTTCCATTGCTGAATGGGTTCAGTTGCTGAAGCACAAGTGACACGATGATTTAAAAGTAAAACAAATTTTATAATTCAAGAGAATAAAGTGAATAATTTATTTTATGGAATTTACTAAATATTTATTTTCTGTCAAATATAAAGGCAGTAGAAAAAGTCATGGGAAGAATAGTCTTAAAGTTTTACTATTTTTCGTTTGTCACTTTAAAGACAGGGAGTTTTAAAATGAGAGACACTACCCTCTTCAGGGGGAAGTTAAAGTGCATTATCATTAAATCTATGAGAAATTGTTATGTACGAACTAGTACCTGATGCACATCTTTTTGTGTTTGAGCTACTAACTACAGCTAACAACAGACGAGACACCGGTAGAGGTTGGTGTCCGTGATCGGTAACTGCCTCAGACACTGCAGAGACACTGCGTCTCTGATGTCACAGCCACCTTCTATTTATTTTCGAAACATTCAGAATGTTCATAGTTTCTGTCAGTAGGCTAAATAGTTTAGTCTCTTAATGAAAATTCTAATATATACGATAGGCCTAGTTAAAATAAATACTGTAAGACTTGAACAATTTCATAAACCACAAAGTAAATCAGCTGTCACACGTAAACAATGCACTGATTTTTAAATGGTGGCGCGCTACTAGTGTCTCGTCTGATAGTCACAATTAAAATGAATGCCCTTGCGTTGCGGAACCCCTTACAATGTCCGGTGTCCCAGCTTCTCACAAGGAGAGACATCGTAGAGCCACAGAATCTGGTAGCGCGCTACTCAGTGTCTTGTCTGTTGACACACATTTAATTGGTATTACATTTAGTGTCCCTTACACTGGTGTCTCGCCTGTTGTTAGCCTACACCAACATTTTTACTCAACTGATGTCATAAATTGAAATAAACAGTCGGACTAAGTGAAAAAGTGCCAGTAGCATGCTGCAAAACTACTTCTGCCAATCATTTACATGGCCACCCACAGCTTTTTATTACAAAAACTATCCAATTCAAAAGTTTCTACAGATTTAATAAGTGTTGGTCTATATGCTGATATACTTTTTTTACAAGTGGCTAATTAATGAAATGAAATTAAATTTGAGAAAAATTGCCATTGAGGTGTCTTTTATTGCTTATGCTGGCTAACCGCTAAAGATAAATCAAAATAATACATAGGAGAATTATTGATAGCAATTTAAAGTTTGTGACACATTAATTGTAATGTACAGCATACAGGAAACAAATTATTATCAGTAAAATATTAAATTAACAATTAGGAGATAATAAAACAACACTCAACGAGATACATATAAGAGGAGAGATAATTTGTAAAATAAAGCCGGAAAAGTTTCATATCATGCGAACGGATTTACGTTCATGCGTGCTATGCTATAAACTTAACTATATTAAAGACCACTAAAGATTACCGTTGCGTGGCGGCTAATAGGATGGGCATGCAGCGTTGCTATATCTAGGCCTACTAGTCTAAAACACTCTTGGTATTTACCGCTCGAGGCTTGAGCGCACAGTTTAAAGAATTATAAATGCGTTGAGCCAGCCGCATTCAGTTAGAAGCGTGGGAAGAACGTGACAACGTCACACTAAGGCGATTGGAGCGTTCAAGGTCTCGGTGTACACAAGCCCGTCCCTCAACGGTATTCTTTCGTGGTCTTTACTTTAGTTTAACCCATATGGCGTTATTTCTCATTAAATTGTACAATAAAAGTATGATCACAATTTCCTGTTTTTTAGTTAATTTTGACAATTTGCACCAAGTGTTCAGACCAATGTTTTTATGGTTTGGTCAGTCAGTTGGCTTTGTCAACCAGTTTAAGTCAACACTACAGAGGGGTCTGTCGCAAAAATCTCAATTCTATGTGAAAAACGTACGTTATAACAAATTCTTTACCAGCTTTATTTTATGGTTTGCTGTTCATCAGCTAACCATCTCTATCAGCTATATATTTGGGAGCATTTCAAAAAAGAAAATACACAGAACTTAGAAAAGCTATTTTTATTACTAACAATCTGCCTGAATCTGTTAAAAAAAAAAATGTTTACACAGGCCTAAATGGTTATTGCTGTTACTAATTGAAGAGAAAGTTATTCACTATTTTATCTAAGACAATTTGGGTGTCATCTAATTTAGAGACCCAATAAATGAAATAACATTCACAGATCTCTGAATTCAGTAGTTTCATGTATATTTTATATTCCGAAAAAGTTAAATCTATAATTTACTTGCGTAATCCGTTTTAAAATAAAAACACTTACAATTTACTTTTTTGCACGTTTTTAAATCAATATAAAAATTATCATACAGGTTAAATTAAAAACGGTACCAGTTACATCAATTATAAATAATTTCTTTAAATAAAATAAATTTGATTATATACATCGATTTGTTGTTGAGTTTAAACACAAAAATACTGACAGTATAGAAACTTAAAATCTAATGTATAGTTTTTACAATTTTTTATCCTTTCTTTTTTATACAAATCTATATCTAATTATTTAAAATGTATAAGTATAAATAAACTGTAAGCAGGTTTTACTTGCGATCTGGAATATTATATTCTTTTTAATGTGGCGGTGATGATTCGCTCGAACCTAGAAAAATAGCATTATTATTCAAAATTAGACATTTAGTAACAGTAGACATGAGGCAAGTCTTTTGCAATTCTACCACTTTTCCTGTTAACAGGGAGTTATGAAATACAAGCGCTCATATTTTTCAAAACAATCATTTTTAAGCTCTACAATTAAAATCAAGCTATTGTTTTAGAGCTTATTATGGAATTGGAGCAAGTAATTCTTTAAACCGCAAAATATTTCAAGAAAATAATAGCAAATTTCTACGGGGTGGGGAGGATAGATTACAGAGTAAGATTTAGGGAAAGTGAGAGATTTTAATTAGTTATTAAACATTTGAACACTAATGCTTTAAAATTGTATAATTTGTTTACGTATAGCGCAAATTTTATCGACTCGAAACTAGTAATTCTTCTTAAACACACGTTTAATCATCTTTCGAAATTGGATTTTAAAACATATATTTTGTTTTACGTTAGGACTTTACAAATAAATAAACACATTTAAAATCTTGGTTCGGATAAGTTTTGCAGTTTGGTTACACACTTTTATTTCAGATTCTCCCCAACACCAGAAAAAAGCAGTGATTAAGCCGTAAGAGTAGAGAATGTTAAACGCAACAGAAAAAGCAAACATCAACCTACAGTCATGCTTAAAAAGAAAGGAATTGTTAAATAAACAGAACAGGTGGAAATTGAGGACTAGATACAAATACAGGCATAATTAATAATAAATTAATTCATTGATAAGTAAAGCTTGCTGTGGCTAGTTAAATAGAGATTGGGAAAAAGAAGGACGATATTAGAGAGGCATCTAGATTCCCTTGTAAAAATAATACGTAAACGATGAGGAAGATTTCTATTCTGGAGATGGTACGTCACACTATCTGCAAATTATCAGTCCAACACTAATGAGTGTGATTAACTTAGGATAGGTGGGTGTGGTTCTTTCTGCCAAATTTTAAGTGACAGTATAAAGGGAACAAAGATTTTGTATTTTATAAACAATTGAAAAGTTCTGAGATCTATAAAATAGGGAGATTATTATATACGAAGAATTATTATTAATGTGCACGCAGAGGGACAGAGTGGGCTACCATCTGTCACTAGTGGTGAAGAAAGTCGAAGAGAAGTTTAATACTTTGCCACTATTGGAAACAATGTCTATATCAAAACCTTTTCTGTATGCAACTGTGACGAACCGCTTCCAATATTCAGAATTGTGCTTACGGTAGGATTCTAAAATTCTGAATGAGTTTCACAAAAAGTCTAACAAGGGCTTTGATTTTTTCACAAAATGTAGTGGTGGTTTTTAAGCTAAATCAACACTTTTGATACTTTACCGGATGTGAAACAGAAGTGGAGGCACGCAACGTCTACTAAAAAGAGAAATTTAAACAAATCCTGTACAACTTTACTGTAGGATCGAAAAGGAGAGTTACTTGTAGATTTTTGCCACAGGAAAAGCAATAATGCCTAGATGTTTTTGGAGGCCTTGAATGCAATAAACTGCATCGCATAGTCCAATATAAAAGGAACGGAAACTCACACCTAAGATCCCATTTTACTTGGAACAACTACATCACCCCAAATAGCCCAGGCCTCATGTACAGTATCTATAACTTACATTTAAGACCTTGGTGATCAGCAAAACTATAATAGTAAAAACAATCTAGGAGAGTTACCTTCACAGGTGACAGATTTACATGAAGATGAAATGCAGAAGATAAGCAAAGAATACAATAATTCAATCATGCAGCTGAACTGCTGACATCAGTTGAAGGAATTTCCAAAATTAAATTTATATGTTTGAGGATTTCGACTGTTTGGGAAATTTTTTTGGAACTATTTAAAGAGAAATTTTGAAAAGTAAAATAAAATAAGTAATTAGTTAAATGAAATGAAAGTATAATCACATAAAACAAATTACATATATAATTTCAAGGGTTTAGTTCCTTGGGAACTTTAGTTCTAAAAATGCATACTTCCACACCAAAATGTGTAAGAAAGAAATATATTTAGTTTATATATACGGACTGTTCATAAAGTCCCTCTCATTATTTTTTGTTACTGAAAATCAGTTAACAAAACTTTTTATATATTTTGTGTTGCATAATAAGACAAAGTTTTTGACATATCTGACCCTCTATGATTTTGGGGGGCAAAGGGGTTAACAATTTCAAATGTAAAGGTACGTCATGTAATACACCATTGAAAAGCTTATAAAAAGATAAACACAATGAGTCAAACTAGAGCTTAAGGGTCGGCTCTAGCTGTCGGCCATGTTGGTTGACACTCCATAAGACCAATGTTAAATTAAAATCCATATTTTTCCTTTATTTTTGATCAGATAGTTATGAACGATATGTCATTTTAAAGCTATGGCTAATACGCATGCAAATGGCTTTTCCAAAATTAAGAAAAACGTTTTGTTTAATATTTATTAACAATTTAAAAAATTGATTTTTAATATTTTTTTATGTTGTCACTATTAGTTATAGCAAAAAAGTACCAAGCCATTTGCATGAAGAATTTCGTCCCCAAGAGTTTGGTATTTTTTTGAAAACGCTATTTGAACAATTGCGGGTTTTAAATGGATTTAGGCTGAGCAATGTCCGTGTAACCTACCGCCGCTATAGGGTGACTTTAAATATTTTTTTACGATGTAACTATTAATTATAGCGAAAAATTATCAAGCCATTCGGTTGAAGAATTTTGTCCCCAAGAGTTTGGTATTTTTTAAAAAACGCTATTTGAACAATTTCGGGTTTTAAATGGATTTAGGATGAGCAATGTCCGCGTAACCTACCGACGCTACGCTGGAGTCACAGGTTGCTTTTTGTTTTACTAGAGCCGACCCTTAATATCTTGCAATGGATGGATGAAAAATAACATACAACCTACTTATTACTAATACTAACAAATTAACAACCTGCTTTGATGCTATGATAACAATATCATTTTCCAGAACTTTGATTGCCCATTACTTTGAAATGAAGCCCTATAGTTTGCGCCATTCTGTTTCTCTTTCAATAAACTTTTCAATGGTGAATTACATGATCTACTTTTATATTTGAAATTTTCAACCCCTCTACCCCCTAAAGGCCCCCAAAATCATAAAAGTTCAGATATGTCAAAGAATTTGTCCTGTTATACACCATAAGATATATACACAGTTTTTGTTAGATTATTATTAATAACAAAAATAATAAAAGGGTTAAAAGGACTTCATGAACACTGAATATTTTATTGAAATGCGTTTATCCTTTTTCTAATTTACAATTAGAATACTCTCAAAGCAAGGCAAGGAGGGGCTGATTATAACAAGACTCACATTTTTTACAGACTAGAATAAAATAAGTAACACGTCTCCGTAACAGTGGTCAGCTTTATGTATTTTACATTTTCAATATCCATAATATAAATATATTTACAGATGGTACCGAGTGCTTGCTAAAACAAAACTGAAAACAGTGCAGTGGTTATAGGATGCCTTCACCTTAGGGCTGCATGCAAATTCGGGCTATCATGCCCTCTCACTCTTCACCTTACCTGGAAATGGCCAGCCAAATTGTAAATTGTTGGTTAAACCTAGAAGATGTTGGTCATCATTGCTAAAGCCTAACTGTGGGAAATAGACAGGACGATGTGGGTGACCTGCTAACATAAATTTACTGTTACTTACCATTTGCACCTCGGTTCATCAAATCACGTTTCTCTAAATAAATATCAATGAATATTCCTGGTTATAATGTACATATATGTTATCTAAAAACAGAGCACGACTTGGAGCTATTGTAGGACTAAAATTTAGTTTATCTAGCCTTATTTTAATTTTATGACAGACGGAGAAAACTTGTAACTCTGTTCTGAAGATACTGAATTTATTAAAAAATTTTGCATTTTAATCCTTAAAGTGCTAAGCTAATGGGCTACCGCTCATTTAGAGTGAAAAATATTTATTCTTAGGCCTTGTCCATACTAGGAGACAAAGTCTTATAGACGGTCTCTCGACTTTGTCTCTTGTCCACACTCAAATGTTTGTCTCTAGCCTGTTTGTTGGTAGACATGGCTGAGGTAGCTGTTACTTCTGCTTGTGCCGTTATTATTAGTGATAAAAACAGGAGAAAAAGAAAATGGTGGAGGCGTGAGAATTTTGCGGAGGAACCTTGGTTTGGGAGTAATTTATTATTAACCCTGACGTTACAAGACGGCTTAGGTTTCCGGAATTTCAACCGTCTAACCCCGAGTGACTTTGAGGAATTGGTTCAGCTATTGTATGAAAAGATTCAGAAGCAAGAAAGTAGATTCAGAGAAACTATCGCAGCATCTCTCGGGTTGGCGGTGACACTTCGTTTTCTGGCGAGTGGAGAATCGTTTACCGGTCTCATGTACACTTTTAGGTACAACATTGTCTACCGATTGCCATTTCTGTTGGGAGATGAATATTCTTAGATTTTGATTTCCGAACGGTCTCTAGACATGGAATTTGTCTCCCGATTGTCTCAGCAACCATCTAGAGACAATGTCTTTAGACCAAAATTGCTATACATTGCCTCATAGTGTGAACAAGGCCTTAGGGTTAAGTAGTACACACAAAAAATACTCAACTAACTTTAAACTTAAAAAAAATATTTTATACAAATTTAAAAAAATGTAGACAAAACTTTGCCGAATTTACAATTAGTCAAAAACTAAATACAAAAAAGTAGTACTTATTGTTGTCTAAAAATAAATTAATTACGTACTAATCTAAGAAAAACAAGAACTTATACAAAACTAAAACTTTGGAATGAATATCCGTCAGCTCACAGTACAAACAAACAAGGAACAGCTGAGTGAAACAGATTGCGCCTGTAGGTGTAAACCGCGCTGAGAACACTTACGGCAGTAGATTAATTTGCTTTGGCGACAGAACACAGACCGATAAGACGTCACAGACATTGCTTATATTTTTTTTATTCGGTCTAAACATACTCAAAGAACAACACTCGGCATTCCATTGGAAGTTTCGCGAACTATGGAATCATTTAAGCATGTGTTTGTGTATTTGCGATTAAAGGTGCTAACCGTGCTTGGATATTGGGTCGTGCCGCGTTTAAAGGCGCTAGCCGCACGTTAAGGGTTAACTTGAAAAATGAATTTCCATTTCATTTACAAAAAGATTAATTTCTGATACATTTTTGAAATACTTGGGTTTTATTTTTACAGTCTTTATAGAAATAAAATATTACTGTACCAGAAAGAAAATTAGGTAAACAATTCAAAAGAATAATAGGGAATGATTATATCACAATCTTATTTAAATTACATTGGTTATAAGTTGCTAATTTTAGAATTGATTGAACTCATTTCCTTACAAGTTAGGTATAAAAACACAAAGAAAAATTATTCTATTTGGGATACCTAATATCTTATACATAACACGTATACTATGCGTAGCATGTATTACATGCATATTAGCCTCTTATAAAGAATTATTTTTGTGCAACAGTATTAATTTTCAACAGTATTATTCGTTGACTACACCACTATGCTCACTGAATATCTATAAACTTGTTTTATAAAAAAGATAACATTATAGTGCCTTGAGCAGCAGAAATAATGCAAATGAATTATTCACACAAACTATTTAAATAGAAAACAATTAATTAATCAATTTTCACGAAGTTCTACTTAACATTGTTTGATGTGTTGTTATGGTGTAAATTAAATGATGTGGATCTGATATATTTCATATTCAAATTTGAAGTTTAGAATGCTGTGTAATTTTTGGTTGAAATTAGTTTAACCTCATTGCAGGAATGACATACGCTATAAGTAGAAATAAATTTGCCTCTCCTAACTCAACTAACCTGTAGGTAACGACATTGCATTTGGATTTCCATGATTGACTTGGTTTATGTTTCCATGATGGTTCATTTGAGCGGACTTACTCGTTGGTGGTAGTATATTGTGCTGGGACATGCTCTGAAACAATGTCAAATTTGGTTGTCACGTATATGATTTCATAAAAAAAGCTTAAAAACATATTTGAAAAGAATATTGGTCGAATAAAATAAAAGACTCGGGATGAAAATAATACACAAAATAGTTTTCACAAAAAATAGAATACAGATTTTAATTAGCAATAATAAATGTTGCTATTGATTCGCATAAAGTAGTGTGAAAAATTTTTTCATCATATCCTGGTGTGTTGCAGAAGAGAATTCATCATGGATAGATGACTATAATAGGAGGGAGACTGTGATTGTGTCACTGCTACTAAGAACACTGTTGCGATTGCTCAAAAATATGAAATAGTCTTTATTTATAAATAGACTAAACTGCGTTTAGTAATTAACTGTTCAGTAGTTTAAGCTGCGTTATGTTGTACCTGTCATTTAATCCAAGGGGCGGGTTTAACTTACATCATAAATCGTACGATACAGTGGTTGGTCTAGCTTGGATGACGTTTCTTTTTTGATGCCGCCCAGGTGTTCAGAGAATAAGTGAGCAGAGAAGAGAGCAGTTAACAGTTTTAACGAAGTATAATGTTAGGAGTTGTTTTTTTTATGAGAAATCATAATACACTAGTAACCTTGTTATTACTTTTGTTATCAAATATTTTTTTAGTTATATTCTTATTTACTTATAATTTGTTTTTTTAAATATCTTTATTTCAAAGAGGATTTAGGCCTAGTTTTGAATATTATTGAATACTTATTTCTGCTTATCTATCAGATTATCATTAAGAGCGTTTAATTTGTAAATTTATTTTTGTTTTGTTTTGTACAAAATAAATAACCATCCTCAATTTTATTTAAGTAAACATTTTTACTTTCTCACTATACTATAGTATAGAGAAAGTATAGTGATTGCAAAAAAAATCGATGTTGAGATTTTTGTGGAAATATCCGTTTTGGGACCCATTGAGTCCAAAAAAGTGAGTTTTACAAAATGTCTGTCTGTATGTATAAAAAGCTAGAGCGAAAAATATTCGATCGATTTCAAAAAAATTTGCACCAGACTTAGGCTTGTATTACAATTTACAACAAATTACAAGTAGGCCTGTATATATGCACGAGAAACAGTTTTGAAAAACAACCTCCTTTTCGGCAAAAACCCCCCAAAATATCAGTTATTATTTTTTTAGTAAAAAAAACGGCTATAACGATTTTGATAAAATTTGGCTTATTTGTAGCCTTTAATGTTGTACCCTACCATATGCAAAAAACTGCAGCTTTCTAAAAATTCTCGTTTAGCTAATAATAATAATAATAACTGATTTTTGGGGGTTGTTTTACAAAAATTTTCAAAACCTTTTTTCGTGCATCTATACAGGACTAATTGACATGTTTGGTGCAAATTTGTTCGAAATCGATCGAATAGTTTTCTCTCTAGATAATAATAATATTTATTAGTTAATCTCATACTTTATTAAATCACCTCTCCTACCCCACCCACAATTATGAAGTCAGAGTGAATCTGTTTATAATAATTTACGTAAGTTTGTGCCAGTTCCTGGTACCGTTTATTACACAAGCACCTAAAAAGAATTTTTAACAAACCATATGCTAGTTTACTAACACAAATGAATGTATTAAGCACTGAGCAGCAAAGGAAAACGTATAAGAACAGATCTCATGGCAGGATAGCAGTTGCTTATTTTTGTAAACTGTGGCTAAATCACTGCTACTGTTAACTGCTCTTTCCCTTAAACGCTCAATGCGATCACTGCTCACAGAAAATCTCTATTACTATTAAAATTTTCATCAGAGAATTACAAATACAAAATCTTTATGCAATTGGGAACTGTGTTTTCGTGTAGTGAACATGTTTTGCTATAAGTGTGCTACGCCTGATGATGCCTTGTGTTGAGGTGAAACAGTTGTAGCAACAAGAGGAAAGGAAAACCTGAACTACTTTCGACAATGTATGCTAAAACCAATTTAAATTCAGTAGTTCGAAAGGAAAATATGGAAACAATATAAAATTCCCTTAAACGATTTACATACATTTTTCCAGAACCAGATATTATTTAATAAATCTATGGTTGTTTTCTTTCAAACAACCTAAAATGTTACAATATATATAACAAAACACATCTTAGGATACTTTACGCTATTTTGAAAAAAACAATTACCATGAAACATTTCCACACCATATGATTTACCATTAAAAAGTATGACTTTTGTTTGTCAAAAATACAAAATGGTGCCTAGATCGATCAATGTGTCAGTAATATGATCTAGTTTACCTGATTAGTGCGGTGGGGCAAGGAATTATACAATGAGGGTTTGCTTGGAATGTCTTCTGCATATGGTGGTAGGTTGTTGTCAAATGGACTGAAACATAGAAAAACAAATATTCGTGTTAAAATATTTATAATACTAAAGAAACCCTCGTCTTATTTTTTTATAGATCTTTTCATTGCTAACATTTCTGACAGTGTTCTTTATTTATTTTGATACTATGTTGTGAATTCAAAACATTTTTAATAGGATTCCTATATAAATGTCTTTGTTCATAACTACTCATAGGGACCTGAAACTTTTAGTGTGAGTTAAGTTTTTATTTGAGGGCCTGCGTTAAAGTGGAGTTTACACAACTAATTGTCTACAAATTTTAAAGTAAATACGTTTCAAGATAAAAGCATTAATTGAATATACACGTTAATAGAAAATTAATGTATTTTGTGTGTGCCTATAGCCTATTTACAAAAATATTATCATCGTTAGTCGACATAAAAAATTTAAGCCATATCGTAATTATTAAGATTGAATTATCTAGAATAAACAAACCAGAAAATGAAACTAAATAAATAAATGTTAAAATTGCATTGCGGCTGTATATTAAATTAAATTATGAATTTTGCCTAAAGAAAGATTTTATGAAGATTTTTTGTTTTTCATGAAAAAAATTTGGCCAAACAATTTTCTTTCTTACTAATCAACGTAACCCTTAAAAACTACATATCCTGGCAGTGGTGTGGTAATGTAATTCTTAAGATATAGAAAATTTAAAAAAATAAAGAGATCAACTACAGTCAGCTATTTATCTAGCCGCGGTGGGAGTGCAGATATTTGACACCCCACCTTGATATAATCTTAATTATCAAAAATAATGACTTTACATTAAGGACAACATTTAATAAGCAAAGTTCAAAGAAGAGGTTGTTATCAATATCAATAGTTTATTATAATAAACCTTTGGGTTTTCCCGTGCGAAAGCCTCATGGCCCTAATGCGGCTGCTTAGGTACTTTATTATGGTTAATCCAACACTACACTGTTCAAGCCTTTTTTTAACTTCCCACTACCAATAAAGGGAAGTTATTGATTTCGGTCCGATTTTCGAAAGTCGAGTTTTCATTAAATCTCCACGTTTTGAGGTCCCAGGAAGCCATTCTGACTATTCCCGCCGAGATGTCCGACCGAATGTGTGTGTGTGGATGTATGTGTGTAAATAAATTTTTGTCGTACAGTTTCTCAAAAACGAATCAAGCGATTGAATTCTACGACATGTCATTCGAAAGGGTGTATCGAAACTTAGATCTGATTAGATTTGAGAGTTAATCCATCGATCCAATCCGAAGAAATTTAAAAAAATAACCTAAATTTTTTTTGGAATTCTTATGTTTTTTAAAAATAACTTTAAAGCGTGCGAAAAAATCATAATAAACCCATGTATACATTTTTTGTGCTTAAAAAACTGCGTCGAATGCTTTTTTGAAAATGAAAATCGGACGACGCATTCAAAAGTTATCGTTGTTTAAAAATTCACAAATTTTCGTTTTTTGGTATTTTTTAACATATCTTCCAGATTTCTCAACCAATCAATATAAACCTGTACATTTTCTTTTTGTGCTTTAAAAACTGCGTAGAATGCTTTTTTAAAAATGAAAATCGAACGACGCATTCAAAAGTTATCGTTGTTTAAAAATTCACAAATTTTTGTTTTTTGGTATTTGTTGTAATAGTGTTTGTTGTAATTAAACTTAGCGGGAAGTTACATGGATGGCCTTTAGGGTCAACCGTTTCCCCAATTTTTTTTTTTAAGAATTAAGGGTACCACAACAAGTGACAGAGACAGATGACCGAAACAAGCGACAGACTGTCGAGACAGAGTACGGTCGCTTCGGGACGCTTAGCCGAGTTGTTACATGAAGATCATTCTGCAGCCCGAGTCAGAGGCGTGCAACAGTCATGTGTCGCTCATCTCTGTCCCGCCAGACCGCTTTTGTAGGAGAATATGAAGGGTGTCGTTCCGCGGCATTTGTACATTTCATACCATTTTGAGTTTATTTCTCAACTTGCTCTGTCCATAGACTAGCGTATTAGCCTATAGGCAGTCTCGATGAACTTGACTTCGATAAAAATCTATTTTCTCTAAAAATAATCATCCGATTTGTATGAAATTTAAAATATACATAAACAGTATAAATATAATATAAATAAAGTATACATCGCCGATAATTTTAAATTAAATAAGCCAGCAATTTTATCAAGCATAATTATCAACGAATATGTTTTTATTAAAAATAGTTTTTTTATAAAAATACTCATCCGATTCGTTTGAAATCTATATGTAAGTAACACATAGGCTATCAATTTTATAAATCTAGGCCTCTTTTTTTGATGGCCAAATTTTAATATGGCACAACAAAGTAGGATTAACTTTACTATCATACTGCAAAATAAAAACGTTAATATCTCAATAACCACTTGAATTTTATTTTGACTATCTTGATTAGGCCTAATTATTATTTCAATTATGTTATATTGGCATCATTTGTTTTATTTTATATTCATTTCATACAAAGTGTCATAATGTGGAAATAATTACCTAATAGAATGCCTTGGCAGTGGCGTTGGTTTGTTTATTGATGGTAAATGAGTATCTTTTTTGAGAAGGTGTTTAAAGAACTCGTCTTGGAACCCGCTATAAGGGGAGAGTTTAGTCGTTTCTTCACTGTCGTGACTCCTTGCATGATGCAATCCAAGTGGGTTCGAATTATAATTATTCTGCAAACAAATACAAATTTCAATAATTTTTTCAGTACAGTGAAACACAGCGATCAAATTTTTCAACACAACTTGTCAAGGATTACCACAGAATTTTGGTAATCCATTCCCCTGATTTTTTTTCAACTTTCCTGACCAATTCACAATGTATAAAATTATTTTACTCCAACATTTGCATCATCTTAAGTTGGCCTATCCATTATACATTGTCTTCCATTAAAATTTGGTTTAGTAAATAAAATAAACGGTTTTAAAACCCGAGACCAACCCAAGTCACAGATCGGCAATCATTAATTATCTTGCTTAGGTTGGTGACGTTAATGTTCACCCACACATGATCACTACGTAATTTTAGAAAATATAATTTCTGTGTTGAATATTCTAACAGTTCGTTAACAATTGTCCGCTTGCCATCCTTTAAGTTGATTTGTTTCTTGTCTAAATTAAAATTTATCTTATCTGTTGAATTTTAAACAACAAAGTTGGTCAATACAGAGTACATAAACAGTACTATAAATCCAATGACATCAGCTGTCACAGGTATCAGCCAATAATAAAGAACAAGTTACAATACAAACAAATGCCTCTTAGATATGCCACGTCATGATCAAGTGGATCAATACATGTCGTGATCTATCAAGGTTAACTACATTCAAATTTTAACAAAGATTTACGTAAACATATATTGTGAATGATTGAGCCTTGAGCTTGTGCAAAAATGTCGAGCAAGAAGTTCTTTTCTGATTTAGGATGTAGTTTCGGCAATGTTTCTTCCTCAATTTGAACGTTTCCAGAACAATATCTAAACGATTGTATAAAGTACAGGTGAGCTGAAAATTCAGTTCCCGAATTGCTAATAACAGTTCAACTTATTTTTAAATTAAGAAAATAGAAATATAATCCGCTATGAAATGTACAAGGCTAAAGGAAATAAACGGTACCAGGAACTGGCACATACTTTCTCACAAACATATTTAAATTATTAAACAGATTCACTGTGACTTCATAATTGTATTAAAGTAGGAGAGGGGATACATTTACAGTAGGAGCAACTAATAAATATTATTATTAGCCAAGAGAAAACTATTCGATCGATTTCGAACAAAATTGCACCAAATATGTCAATTAGGCCTGTATATATGCACGAAAAAAAGTTTTGAAAAACAACCCCATTTTTGGCCAAAAAACTCCCAAAACCAGTTATTTAAGCCTCTTAAAACTAAACACAGACACAATTTGCAGTAAAATTACCTTGGAATTTTCTAAGTTGGTATCTCCACTTCCCCCACTCATTTGCCTGAGTTCCACCAAGTCTTGTATCACTTGATCTACTTCCTGGTTAACCTTAGCGTCTTGGTCTGCGCTCATTGTCCTCTGTTTGATTTTCCTTTCTTCAGGCATCTACGAACATTTAACTCACTTTATCTGTATTTGTAAAGGTTACACATTACAAGCTTACTACGGAAACATAACATTAGCGGGAGTGTGTGTGGGTGAAAAGGCAGTATAGCGTTTCTGGCCAGTATCTGTAGCTACTAAAAAGCAACCACTGGATCCTTTGTCTTGCCACTTTTGTGTTGTACAAAGTAAAACCGTCTAGGCTATCAAATTTAAAAATTAATTTGCTCTCTTGGTAACAAACCTCCAGAACAGTAACTGACAGTACAGTCTTTTTCTTAATCACTAGCTGGTACCTGCGGTTTTGTTCGCATATGCGATTAAATAAATAAAAGGACTATCGGTTAAATATTGTGTCTTTATTTATTATGCAATTAAAAAAAAAAACTATTTTAGTTCAGAGTACCATGGCCTCAAAACGCACAGTGAGTTTTGCCTAAATCAACCTATGTATCCCTTTAGGCCTACGTACATTATTAGCTATGCACCAATAAACGCCAGTTCGTTACTAAACTCCTGAACGAACATAAAAATTACCAATCAGGTTAATATGTAGAGGTTAATAGTTAATGTAGAGGTTAATGTACAGGTTAATAGTAGATAAAACTACTATTTATGGTCCTCGTATCTCAGAAAAAATTAAAGTTTTATTAAATACACACTATTTTGCATTGAACACCGAGGTAAAAAAGTAATTTTATACACAGTAAAAAATAGAAACTTACTTATTAAAGAAATCATAAATAGTTTTTTGTTTAACTGCAACGTTTACGAGCTGAAATGTCACGTCAGGGGGATACGGCAGGGCCGGGAAAAATTTGTTTCAATGTTATTTTTGTATTTACAGTAGAACTTGGATAATTAGAAAGTCTTTAATTCGAAGTTTCGGTTCGGTCCCTGGAACTTTATATGATATCAATGTAAAACAATTATGGATAATTCGAAGTCAACTTCTTTAATTCCAAGTTTTTTTCACTAAAAATAAATCTTGTGCTGTGAAAGGGATCGCTGGATAAATAGGTCACTGTCTGGTAGAAAGGGGGCTGGACATAGGGGGCAGGACTTACGTGTTTGTACACGTATTGTAATTCTAGACGAGGTACCGGTTTCCAAGAATTTTGCCTTCCGAGAATTCTCTATAGGTACCGATACTGTAGTTTGTCATTGATGCTCTGCCTATTATGACAATCTCTGTCTGTTATTAATTCTCGACAAAACCTTTTTTAAACAGAAAAGAAGAATCATATTGTTTATTGACACTTGTACTGCGCTTAACTCAATCCCACTTATATGAACAACGTTAAGGTTATTCCTCCCCCCCCCTCCCTCGAACATGACTTTAGTTGTACAGAAAATGGATCAGGACATATACAATTTTTTTAAGCATTTATACAGGATACTTATTGTACAAACGCTCTTGACAGATTCATTGGAAAACAAAAATTTAAAGATCGGTATCCTACAAGCAGCAAGAATGAGTCACAATGCATGGTCACATTCAATGCTATTTGTGGCTCGGATTATAGAGACTCGAATTACCGAGATTCTACTGTATATATATTTAAACCAGCGTAAACATAGATGATATTCTCGAAGTGTTAGGATTTGGATCCAAATCAGTTGTTTTAATTATAATGGCCACGTGTCACGTTCGTTCGCAAAGCCAATAATTTTGTCCGTAATTTTTACATTTTTAAATAAGAAACCTATTTTTTTAATTCCTGGATAAAAAGTAGTTTAGATTAATCTCTGAAAAGTCCCCTAAAGTTTTGTCAAAATTGGTTCAGCCATTTCGGAGATTAGCTTGGACAAATAAACAGACAGACAAAAAACAAAACAATGCATGTTTAGGTTTTTGTAAAGTATGAATGGCCATATGAGCTTAGAAAAAAGTATTTATATGTATAGATGTTGTTGGGAAATATTTATTATATTGTTGAGAAATATTTATTATATAACTATCAAGAATATAGATTAGAAGAACGTTTATACCAAGTAAATCATCTCTAAATAGTAGAAACTAAATGCCTAGATCAGAACAAATTTCAATTTTATGACATTGTTTGGTAAGGTTGCTTTTTCTTTTTAACAATGCCGATAGTAAAGTATAATATAAGAAAATGTATTATAATATTTACTTACTTCTTCTTCGTACGAACGTTGGTGTTGAGGAGTTGAAGGCGTGCCCAAAAGAGATTCATTAATAATTTGACTAAGAATATCAGTCGCGGTGGCAGTTTCTTCATTTAGCCGCCTTTCTGCTTCTTGAGTTGAAATGTACGGAGGAGGAGACTTCATACACTTTGATACCGGAGGAGGAATGATAATTTCCTAGGCAAGAAGCATTAACAATGTTTTAACTATTAAATAATAAAATCTACGAAATATTATACCTATAGGTAAAGCACAGTAAAAAAAATATGTAGCTGGTTGATAAAGACATTTTCTGGGGCTACTAAACAGTAGATAATAACAGTTAATTACAATGTTTGTTTGTCTGTGTTTCAAAGATTTGTAGCTACTTCATTTTATCACCAATTGACATAACTTAACCCTTTCCCCCGGATTTCGTAGTAACCTGTAGTAGTACTTTAAATGCGCATATCTTCGCCATCTGATAGAATATTTTAAAACTAACTTCAGAAACTTGTTCAGAGAACATTTTACAGTATGTTGTATTTGTCATTTCTTTAAGCAATTTAGGATTATAGATCGTCAGCTGTAACACAACTTTTGTCAACAAAGCGTGTCGTAAAACATGGCAGTTGGACAAAACATTGTGAATGAAAATGAAATTGAAGAAATACTAGGAGAAAGTTATGTTTGTGATTTAAATTACGATTCTAGTGATAGTTACAGTTCAGGTGCAAATGCAATTGAAGTGGAACTGGATTAATCAGAAGAAGGAGAAATAGGCCAAGGTGATGTTTCTCAACCGGTTAAAAAGTTACGTTTACCTAAAAGACGCAGTAAAAAGCATAATACTAATATTTCAGTAAAATTGTCCGTTAGATTAAATTTCACAGAGTCAGAACCTTTAAATAATTACTATAGTGGATCCATCCATGATTTAATACTATAACTGAATATCAGTGACAAGTTTGGCCATTTAAGAGGTCTGGTATGAGGCACTTGGTGCCAATTATGAATCCGGGGGAAGGCGTTAAAGTAAAATGCTGCTTACAAATCTTTATTACACACTTAAATAGACAGGTTCTGCGGTAATCTATGTTTCAACCTGCAAATGTCGCATTCAGATCAATGTGTACTGCTATCTAGCAGACATTTTAAAAGTTTTAAATAAATTCTCCTAATGATTGTCCCTTATAGTTGCAATGTTACTTCTGTAGTTAGTACTGTTTTTATAGTTTATTTTCATGGGCTGTGTTTAGTCTTGTGTCAAGTTTTAAGTTTATGATCGAGTTTTTGTAGTTAATTTTTTTAGTGCTAATGGTTTTGAATTATTATAGAATAATAAAGTTATTTATTTTAATAACTAGCAGGGGTTTCGACAGCATAGCTTGCAGATATTATTAATAGATGAATGAAAAATTCGGGATGTATATTGATAGTTCACTAGCCGAAAAACATAGAGTTTTGTCCAAATTAAGCTAGGCTTCCATACATCATCTACTTGCTAGTAGTAAGCGCTAGTTTTAGGTCTCTAGCTGCATAGCTTGTTTCCGGTTTCTGGAATATTCCGGAAAACAAAGTCAAAACCTCTCTGAACCCAACCGCTGCAGTTCCAAAATGAAACAGTCTTCATGAATGGGTTGCGGAATTATAGTGGGACGCACGGATGAAACACTTAAATTTATTTTATATATCGATTTAGAATAGTAAACTGGCAAATAACTAAAAAATCTAATACTAAATATTTTTCTATTTATATTTTGTGATTTTTGGAATTGTTCATTATCTTAAAAACAAATTCCAAAATTCCAAAAGAAATAATGCTATTTCTAGGTATTATACGTCCAAATATTTTACAGTGAAAGGGATAAATTTTAGTAAGTTTTGAAACAACTACAGAATTATATATTCATACGCTTCTGAATGTAAAATAGTGCGACAGGTAATTGTAATATTTAATAATAATAATGTAATATAAAGTAATAGAATAGATTAGGCAGCGATGCAGGCTTATAATATTGGCGAGATCGAAGTTTTAGAGTAAGTAAGGGGGGGGGGACACTAATTGGAAGCACCAAGAGATGCAACAGTCAGTCAGTCACGGGATTAACTGCATCCGTGAGTAGATTCATAAAATATGGGTGAATTATTCTTGACTACCTTGTGATTAGTGTTAGTTTAGTACGGGATGAGCAAAGAGTTGATTTAATAAACCAGTTAAATCAACTACTCGTTAACAACGCACATAGGCTGAAGGTACACCCAACAAAGGAAAACACCATCACTGGTGAAGCCAGACTGGCAGCAAGCGCCCGTTACAACAGGCATACGAACCTGGTTCAGCAAATCTATAGCCATGAATCTGATCTGAAGTATTAGTGAATAAAATTTATTATGTCCGTCTATGTGACTTTTATTATAAAGTACTTTACTTACTGTAACAAAAGCAAGCTAATGGACGCACTAGAAGAATGCAAGATATATAAGGCACAATCAATGAATCCGGAACATGTTTTAAACGACCAACTAAATTTTAAATCTAATTTAATGTATGACTTCGCGATAAGATTAGATAAGGAAGACAAACAGCAAGCGCAGTAAGGCAGGAAGGGGAAACAGTGAAATTGGTAGCCAAACGTAGTCGATGGTGTGCACACGCGGTACATTTTTTGTGTTCTTGTGTTTTGTGTTGATGTGCGCGTGTATAAGTATGTGTTATGTTTCTTTTAATAATTTATTTTAATGTTATGACGACCTCAGCAGGGAGATATCTGATGATGGAACCAGTTCCGAAACGCGTCATGGAGTAAGTACCGTAAGTAAAGTACTTTATAATAAAAGTCACATAGACGGACATAATACATTTTATTCATTATAACCAGTGACTTGGATACAAAATAATGAGTTTTGAAGTATTAGGTTGATACTTAATCACTCACCACTACAAAACAAAGCTGTAATTAGAATTTTTTTTAAAGAAAGTTTGCTAAAACATTTAAATGACCCTTTGATATATAAATTTTACTAACTGCAAGTTTAGTTCAATAAAGCCTCACTGTTTATTTGGAAAGGAATTTTTGATTTATTCACAATCAAGTAGTTTTCTGATTTCATCATGAATACATTTTATACTGCCATTGTTTGATATAATATGAAATTAAAGAAATAAGTTCAATCTCAGCTTTTCTAGTTTATAACTTCAGAAGACATAAATTCACTGAACAGCACACATTTTCAATTGAAACACAAAGGTTTCAATCACCATCTCATCATCTTGTTATTTTACTTAAACATACAGGCTGTCTAGAAATCCCAAACTTGACAAGACAATAAAAAGTCCCAATAGACATAGGTCCGGAAATGGGCCACATACAAACTGCCCAACTTTTTTTGGGTCACTTCTAATATACAAACTGACCAACAAGGTGCAGGTATAAAAACAAGGGACAGGCCGGGGTATCGGCGACATACAAACTCACCAACTTTTCTACGGGATATTTTCCTCCTAATTCCCTCATACCAAGAAATAGTTTATAATAGATAACCAGTAGACCCACTTCGTTTCCATACATTGTTTAGACATACAAAATAATGCAGATAATTTATGAACCAAGTTGAAACAGCCAGTATATTCGTGTATGTATTTATCTGTTATTCCTATCTAATATTTAACCTAACCTAACCTATTAGATAAGCACGCTACGGTTCCTTTTAGATCAAAATAACAGATAAATAAATAAACGAAGTGGGTCTACTAGTTATTTGGTGAGTTTGTATGTCGCCAACAGCCTGGCCTGTCCCTTGTTTTTATACCTGTACCTTGTTGGTCAGTTTGTATATTAGAAATGACCCAAAAAAAAACTTGGGCAGTTTGTACGTAGCCCCGGAAATGCTTGGTTTTCGAATTATCCACCATTTTGTTTTTTTTTTACCAATCACTTAATATCTTTGAAACAGAAACAGGGTGGCTAGTGATATGACCTTTTGAAATTCCCTGACTTTTCCCTGACTAAATAACTTTTTCCCTGACCAATCTTAGAAAAAGCACAAACAAAACCATGCTAATTTTATTTTAGTAAATCAATCAAATTATTTTGGTAAGTAAATCAATTTTTAGGGAATTAATTAAATATTTAAATAAACACGGTAATATTATAACAGTTAAATATTTAATTTAATACTATCTATGTTACTGTACCAACCACCAGCAGTTGCAAATTACACATTAATGACTATAAATATTAATTAATTAAACAATGAATTAGTCAAATTATATTTTATTATATTATAACAAAAGAAATAACTAACTGGTTTTTGTAATCCAACTACCGGTTACTGATTTCAATAAAATATTTAATTAATTGATACGAAAATACCTAAATTCAAAAACATTTAATAATAAACTAACATTTTATACACAGCATGTTAGAGAAAGATTTCAAGGTCATAACAAGGTAAGTGCATTGAAACAAGCTGCCAGAATCATTCCAGTATCTTGACAATAATGGGTTTTACGCATCAGAATACGTAGTTTTCTTATTGTTTAAAGTAGAAGTTCATCTTATCTTTAATGTTTATTTTCTCAATTAAAAATTATATTAATCTATGATTTTAAATAGTTATTTTTAACTATTTTCCTTAGAAATGTTATTTTTCCCTGACCTTAACCAAAATTCCCCGACTTTTCCCTGATTTTTCCAGAAAAGTAAAATTCCCTGACTTTTCCCTGTCGCTAGCCACCATGAGAAAAGATATTGACCTAAAATTTGTGTACATAATTGTTACACTATGGGCTTTGCTCCTCAACGCTTCGCGTTCCAACAGCGCCTCAGATGGCTGCTTCGCTCGGAGTTGGAAAACTCGCTAAAAGCTCTCGCTAATCTTTGCCTTGTTTGAACCTGGGTGACCAAGCATCTGGGGGGGTGTTAGCATGTATTTCTAACATCTGGATTGCATCTATAATGTATCTATTCGAATACTTAGTGACTTTAAAGCTGATATAAAAAGAAGTTTTATCTATTCCCCTTCTAAGTGACTTGAAAGGAGGTATAAAAAGAGTTCAGAGTTTAAATTTTACGCGTATTTTTGCAGACATAATACCTAGTGCATTCGATTCCTGATGTTGAAAAAAACCCCTATATGCAAATTTTCATCAAATCGTTAGAGCCGTTAGCGAGATCCCCGAAATAAATTTATAAATTTTTTTTTAAATATACAAGAATTGCTCGTTCAATAAGATAAGATAACCTTTAATCCTTGCAAAAAACCAGACCGTTCTTTTGTACGGTATACTTTAAAAATAGCAGTCACTCTAAAATGTTTAGTGTTAAATATCCCTAAAACCGTTAACTTAAATAAAAAATTTAGGAAAAAAAATATTATTTTTTATAACAACCAAGTAAACATACGTCCTTGTTATTGTCTATAACAATACAGGAACAACAATAATAATACAGAAAGAAGCTAATTTTTTAGCCATTAACTCAGTTGTCTTTTGAGCTGTGAGAATTTTTTTTAAAAAACCGTTTCTGTTATTAAAAAGTTGATTTTTTTGGTCCCTAAATTTTTTTTTTTTTTTGTAAAGTTAGGGGTTTTAGAAATATTTGACATTAAACATTTAAAATGGCTGCCATTTTAAAAATATTAAAAAGAACGTTCTGGTGTAAAAAAAGCGTGGGGCGCTTTGTCCATATTTCTCGTACATCGAGCGCCCAACGCTTTTTTTACAATAATGCTAGTATTTATCGTTTATTATTGTTTTAAGCTTATTTGAAAAATTATTTTTAACTTTTTAGTTTGATATGCTCTAAAAGCGTGTTTTTTAGTTTTTTTAAACTATATTTATTTAAATGTCCAAGATTAGCAGTAAGTTACGGATAATTTTCATATATAAAACCATTTAGGACAGTAGGCTAATAAATAAATCAATTAATTTTACCTAGTGAGCACAAAGGAGTCATGAAAAAATATATGTACATGTTCAGAATAAAAAACATTAATTGTGTATTAGAAAATGAAAGGCATGCCATACAGTACAGTATTTACACATTGAAGAACGATTTACATATCGACATTGGAGTTTCACCACGATCATATCTTTTAACGATTTCCCATTTATCAGATAAATTTAATGTTTTATGCTTACATTTTGAACTTGTGCTCGCCATTACAACACTAGTACTGTATACAGTATAAAATAAAATTGCAATAAGCCTACGGTAAATAGAATTTAAAAACTCACAACACTATAAAATCAATCTAATAAAAAATAAAAGCAATAACGCCTATCACAAACGGTTACACTTTGCGACAAAACTGAACTGAGTTGTCTCTAGACAAACAATGTGAGTCACGAAGGGGTAAAATGGGGTTTTCTGTTATAACAGGCAAACAGTATGGTAAAAAAAGCGCTCAAAATGATCTAGAGGTTTTTGTAGGACCTCAAATTACAGTACAGTACTGTAGAGCACAGCACGGTGAATCGACTGACATTCGCGTCGCACTAACGAGTGTGTCGGATTGTCAAATGTCGGACTATCGCGAGTGTACTGTACAATCACTAAGGGAATTTACTTTTTTTAAAGACGCAATATTGCATTAATCTTGTTCTCAATAGATGAATGTATTTTTATCATTATCTGAAAGATTTCTTGAAAGAAGTTAAAAAGATCTATTTTAAAAACATACAACACAGGTTTCCAAAACCAAAGATTTATATTTATTCAGTGATTTTAGTATTCAGTTTGAGTTTTTAAAGGCAGAAACCACTTCGAGAGGGGGTCATATTTTTATCAGCAACCAAACTGTCAATTTTATCAGAAAAATTAAACACCTACTTACAATATGTAAATGCATAATTGGTAAAATTATTCTTATATTAAAATTTCTAGAACAATGTCTAATAAAACTTTTATTAAAGGAAAATTTCCTTTGTAAAAACTCTAAAAGATGATACAACTCATTTCAACAATCATTACTGTAAACATATGTTAACAAGCGAAGCTAATTATATTTATACAACATATTTAGGAATTTTTTTGTAATGTTGGACTATATCACTGAGGGCATCACATAGTTCACTATCCTATATATTAGTGATTTTTATTTTATTAAATTCGAAATGACTTCGGATTACGATTAGAAAAGTACCTCGTAAAATTTCTTATCAAACTACACTCGACGTAGCGATATAGGATGTCAACAAATCATGAAATTCAATTTCTAAACTTTCTTAACACTCCAAATACAAATTCAAGGACCTTATTTCCAATAAGTACTGTATTCATGCACTAAAATATATAGTGCAAATGTATTACGAGTAATTAAAATGAACAAAGGTACTATCATAGGCATAAGCCTATATTGTTGCACTGGTGCTAACCTATGCGTAAGAATGTTCTAGTATGTAATCGTAATGTTTAATTATATTACTAGCCATGTTTATGCAAACAGATGATTTTATTGAAATTATAAATGGAAAAGATTGTGAAAAAATTTACAAGAGCCTACAGATAAACTGGCCTCCCAGTTGGTTTTAATTTTGTAGAAAAACAAATACAGAGTGTCCAGTAAGTAAAGTGCCAAACTTTGGTCAATGGTTCTATGGGTTAAAATAAAGAGAAAATAGTTTTCCAAAAACGCTTAGTTTTCAAGATGTCTGCCATTTTTTTTTTACAAAATAATTGATACCTAGAGAGAGAAGGGTTTGACCGATTGAGTCCAAAATTGGCATGAAGTTTAACGGAACAATGAACTATTTTAACAAAAATAAGCGATTATATACAATCATGCGCGTCAAAATGGCGGCGGTTTTTAAAACATAAATTATCAAAAAACGTCAAGACACTTTTTTGTAGCCCTTTTAACTCCCTATCGGATGGTGTAACTGTCAAAACAATGGGATGAAGGATAATAGTTAAGTCATGTGTTATAATTGGTTTGTTCAACCCGGAATCCAATACCAACACAGTAAATACTATAATATGGTGTGCAAATTTGATGTCATTATCTTTAACTTATCTATTATCCTTCATCCGATTGTTTTGACAGTTACACCATCCTTTAGGGAATCGAAAGGGCTACAAAAACGTTGTCTTGGCATTTTTTGTAAAAATTTAGGTTTGACATTTTCAAACAGCCTCCATTTTGAAATGCATGATTAGAGTAAATTGCTTATTTATTTTTCTGGAGATATATCATTGTTAGGTTAAACTTCATGCCAAGTTTGATCTCAATCGGAAAAACCGTCCTCTAGATATGAACTATTTTGTAAAAAATACAAAATGGTGGATATGTGGAAAACAAAGCTTTTTTGGGAAAATGTTATTCTTTATTTCGATCCATAGATCAATTTTCCGAAGTTGTCACTTTACTTACAGGGCAACCTGTATATTAACAAATGATAATAGTTTTTTTTTTTTAAATGACAAAGCCTGAACATAAACTTATTTACAGGTACCGGCTCAATTTGTTTAAATTTTCTTAACATATATGTATATAAATAGTTAAACATTCAGAATGGAATAGGCAAACACAAAAAGTAGAGAGTAAATAAGGGCAAATTTATATAGTAAAAGAAAAAAAAAAAAAAACATCTAATAAACTTTGTTATCATCTTCATCAATGTCATATTTTGCTTGTCATTATTATAATAAGCCTGAACATAAACTTACCTATTTATTACCATTGATAGTCTGTCACATAACTTCTAGTTGTAGTTATTTATAAAGACATATTTCGGAGCCATTAATCCATCAAAACATCCTAATCTGTTCGCATATTCAAATACACACACACTACACATAAAATCCAGTTCATGGCTGAAAGAGAAAACAATTAACTTCTAACAATAAAAAAGGTATAGTTACAGAGAAGTCTGAATATAAAATATATCTTAAGCCCACTACAACAGGCGTCACCATCCATGCTCAATCATACCACCCTTATTCCAAAAAAATGGCAGCATTTAATAGTTTCGTGTAGACCCTTACGAACAAAGTAGATTACCAGGAAGAAATCAACATCATAAAACACATAGTAGTAGTCAATGGGTACTGGGACTACAATAATAGGCGGATTAATTAATAACCATAAGAAGAGAAAGAAGAGCACAACACACAGAGGTAGATATTACTACTAATAATAATAAATATATTTCATCCGAATATGTTCTAAAAAATGCAGTATTACAGGCCTCCTTCAATCGACACCTCAACTGAGAAAAAGTCTGGCTTTTATAAAATTTAAATGTAAATAAGTTCTGTATAGGTCAGACAGAGAGTGTTATAACAAGCATTTTCCCAAAAATCTAACATCACCAAGTCTAAAGCCCCCCATACGCTATCCAACTTGGTTTGTCGATTCATCCAACTTGGTCGGATGGGCTGGGGTTTGATAGTGTGACGAGCGAACCGCATCACACCGAGTTGGCCGAGTCTCTGGTTTACCATCTCGGCCTTAAACACGTCCCAACAAATGTCCTTCGCACCAAGTTGGTTTGAGCCGGACTTGGGGTGCACAATAGACAATCGACTGACTCATTTCAGTTATTGCTCTAACAGTGGTCTTGACGCATCTCAGTGTGTAGTGATCTGTGTTTGAAACTTATTTTGTTGTACACTACATTATGTACGAGGAACCGCCACAAGATAATAGTGAGTCAAATCAATTGAAAAAAAGAAGACTGCAGTTGCAGGTAAAACGATAGTGTTCGTGAATTTATGAATCCTGCGTTTTTTAAAGATTTTATAGAAACCCCAACTTCATCTAGTAACAACATTGCAGCGACCAAACGTTTCCTAACGTCCATTATATTTCACTTTACAAACCTTACTGTCGAAACCCTACATAGATGTACAAAAGGTATAATAATGAATGCCACAGAAGAGTACACAATATCTAAAGCATTTAAAAACAAACCAGACAACTCTACTCCCACCACTTAACATATAGACAAGGCCATCAATCATACAAAGAAGATAAGTAAAGATATCAATCAGTAGGTCGTCTACTTGCGTATCTAGACACTCCTATACCCTCCACATCAAGATATACACACCTAATCCCAGTGACATGCGTGGTTTAGTTCCATGTGTTATGTATTTATTTTAATCTCTGAGCGATTATGATCTGATGATGGATTTACAGCTCTGAAACATGCTATCCTAAGAAACTACTACCACAAAATGCAAATAAACATACAGTTGTACGTAAAATTGTATATTATACATTTGCTTCAATCTCAATTGATGTATATCACATTTTTGAAAAAATAATGTCAAATGTAATTTTAACCATTCTGGTTAGTCACTTTTTATTTATTTTGCCATCTTACATCAATTAAAATATTTACAATGTTTTCATTTTATTTTTAGCTTCCGAGAAAGTGGTAGTAAATTGGAATGCTATGAATTTTGAAGTAGAGTCATGGTCCTAGGTAAAATTGCATTAAATTTGAACGGTCTGTCAAAACTGAATACACAGGTGTCCACCTTTGACTGTCTGAAACTTTACGGGGTTATTTGTCAGCTAAAACAAGCAAATAATTCAATATAACTTGTGTCCTATCTCGATATGTTTGTGATTTTTACAAATACCTTACTATCTCAGGAACGGCTTAACCCTTGACGTGCGGCTAGCCTCTTTAACGCGGCATGACCCAATATCTAAGCGTGGTTAGCGAATTTAAATGCAAATACATAAACACATGCTTAGATGATTCCATATCTCACGAAACTTCCAATAGAGTGCAGAGTGATGTTCTTTGAGTATGTTTAGACCAAATAACAAACATAAGCAATGTCTGTGACGCCTTATCAGTCAGTGTTCTGTCGCCAGAGCAAATGAGTCTACTATTGCAAGTGTTCTCAGCGCGACTTACGTCTACAGACAGCTGACTATTCATTCCGAAGTTTTAGTTTTGTATAAGTTCTTGTTTTTCTTACCTTAGTATGTAATTATTTTATTTTGCCAAGAATAGTTTTAATTTTTTTGTAATTCTTAAAAAACATTTAAAACAAGTTTAAAATTAGTTGAGTATTTTTTGTGTGTACTACTGTAATATATGTGAGTTTCAGGGATTTTAATCACTTGAATAAGGGTATAACGTAAAGGGGGTCACAATGTAAATTTTGGAATTTTAGCCTATTTTAAAGGACTTAGTATTTTCATAAAAAATAATAAACATAGAAATTCAAAGGGAAAATGCAGACGTTTTTAATAATATAAAGTAAAAAGTCTTATTTAATATCTTGTTTCGATTTTGAGTTCAATCTTGTTTAATCTATTCAATTGTATTCACGATGTTCAAAATACAAAACATTGAACAGTGTTGGGGAAAGTTGAAGAAGTGATTCACTAAATTTCTAGCCCATAAGTAATAAATATTGAGAGACAATTGCAGACTGTGAAGAACCTAAATTTGATGTATTATGTTGGTAGTATGTATTATTCATCTATGATGCTGTGACAAACAAAGACAGAATTTTGGTCTGAGATGTTGGTAATAGGCCTTGCTACGAGAAATGAGACATATTACGGTCCCCTGGCTTGATCACGTGATATGATGTCACATACAGGAAAAGGACGCTACAAAAGTAAAACCTTTGTCCTCAATCGTTCTATAGACTTGATAGAGTGCGGACCTGTTGCAGGTGGTCTTGTGAAATGTATTCACAATGTGGTTTTTAGCGGTAGTTTAGGTATAATTACCTCAGAATTTACTCAGAAGTACTTTATGGTAAATCGAACCTTGTAAATTAGAAAATTAAATTCAGTGTATTATAAGTGATACAAAATGGCGACGGTCGAGGGTGGGAACAGTACGTTTTGGCGGTGTGAACTCTGTGTGTAGAAACATAGATGTCGTGCTTCTAAGATGATCTGTTCTGTAGCTATCAACTGTACGCACAGATATCAAAAATTAATGCGTAACAGAGATTTGGTAGTCAACTGTGATAAACACAGATCTGACTACAACATAACCTGTTTTCAATTTTGGGGTTATGTTTGATTGTTTTTGTTATGATTAAGGGAGTAATGTGTTGTAATATTTTGAATTGATAATTAATAAATAAAGTAAAGTATATGGATTGAAGGTAGGATATTACAAATAATTGTTACGCAGTAAAGGTTATTTTTTTTTTATTAAAATTAACTTAGAAATAATTTGTCAAAATTTTTTTATTTTTTTTTTATTTTTCATTAATAAATTTGTTTGTAAACGGCTTGTGTAGGCACAGCACGTTACACTACTTAACCCTGAGAATCAAAATTTAAAAAGAACATTGAGAAAATAAATATATATATTTTTAACTCTAAATGAGCGGTAGCCCGTATTTTAGCTTAGCACTTTAAGGGTTAAGATATAATCCTGAAACTGGGCATGAATATTCATTTTCATAGAGTACATTTCACTAAAAAATTTTTTTCCTTCAACAATCCGTTTCAAAATAGCGGCAGTTCAAAATGTTCAATACTTATAAACTATAAATTTGGCAAAAAAATGTAAAGTAACAAAATTTTTAGAACAATCCAATGATATACCGTTTTTAATAATTGAGTCATAAATAACGGAGAAAATTCAAATTTAATGGCCGAATGTAAGGCTTTTTATTACTATTTTATTTTGACCATCTTCAGCACAAAAATAGAACTACATTTCATTACGAAGTTTGTGTTATCTCCGTTATTTATGACTCAATTATTAAAAACGATATATCGTTGGATTGGTCTTGAAATAGTTTACAAATTTTGTAACTTTGCTTTTTTTTGGTAAAACTAGTTTTCTAGATATTTAACATTGAAAATTTTCAACTGCCGCCATTTTGAAATAGATTGTTGAAGGAAAACAATTTTTTAGTAAAATGTGCTCTATGAAAATGAATATTCATGCCCAGTTTCAGGATTATATTTTAACCATTAACCCTTCAACGTGATTTGCCGTACGTGATACGCCGGGATTATTTTTTGCCGTGGCGTGTTTTGACGTATAACATACGCTCAGGAAAATTACATCAGATTCTTCCATCTAGCGGCTAAACTTGAAACTATCTCGAAGCGATTTATATTGCAGCATAATGTAGTATAATTGTAGATATTGTAGCATAACTATTGGCTGATTTAAAAAAAAGACATACAATAATTCTGTTGAATTTCTTGACGAAATTAGTTAAGCAGTATAACAGCTGTTTTACCATACAAGTTTGTGACATTGTGTTTACTATGTTTTTCTTTACATTTGATTACTTGTAGTGTTTTTATGTTTGTTAGTTGATTGATTACGTTCGGAAATCATGTTTTGAATATTTTATATTGGTTTTATTAGTGTTTTCTTAGGTTTGTGTTTTGTGATAAGACTACCAACTAAAACTAACTTTTGACTGGTATGTAAATATGTTATCACAAGTAAACGCATGTGTTATTGATATTACCAAAAAGAATGTAATCTGCTGTTTAATTTAGTTAAAGATTCATTAAAATATTCCAAAAAATAAGTTAGTTAGTAACATTTTTATACAAACATGTTTCATAACTCCTGAAAGCTTAAAAAAGTCCCGCAGCCGGGGGAGTTTCTCTCATAAAAAGTCACACGTTGAAAGGTTAAAGTGCTAAGCTAAAATATGGGCTACCGCTCATTTAGAGTTAAAAAAATATATATTTATTTTCTCAGGATTAAAAAAAAATATATATACCCAGTTTCAGGATTCTATCTTAACCCTCAACGCGCTAAACTAAAATATGGGCTATTGCTCATTTAGAGTTGAAAAAATATATGTTTATTTTCCCAACGTCCTTTTTAAATTTTGATTCTTAGGGTTAAGTAGTACACACAAAAAATACTAAACTAATTTTAAACTTGTTTTATATATTTTTTAAGAATACAAAAATTTTTTTAAATAAACTTGGCAAAATAAAATAATTACATACTAAACTAAGAAAAACAAGAACTTATACAAAACTTAAACTTCGGAATGAATATCAGTCAGCTGTCTGTAAAAACGAAAAAGGATTGTTGCACGAAAATAATTTTGTATAAAGTAAAATGTAGGCTACCCTATTTAGATGAATATTTATACCCAGTTCATGATTATATCTTAAACAGTTTCTGCGATATTAAGGTATTTGCAAAAATCACATACAGACGGACAGACAGAAAACAGATCGGGATAGGACACATGTTTTATTGTATTATTTTCTTGCTTTTAGCTGACAAACAAACCCCATAAAGTTTCAGACAGTCGAAGCTGTCTGTATAATACAGATTTGTTTTTCCTTTCCCATTACACTAGACAATTTTATACTATCTCAGCTCTTGGTTGATGATGCATAGAAACTCTTTTCTTTAATTAATTAAAAGAAACCAACTGAGCCACATCTTTAAAAATATCAGAAGTTTACATTAATTAGTATTCAGAGTATCTTAATTGTTAACATGAGTGGTTCACAATAAAAACATCTTGCCAATGTTAAGAATTTTAATTGAAGCAGTTCAGCGTGAAAAATATAAACAAAATTCGTTCGTATTTCGTCTAGCAATTACAAATGAATTAGTGACCTCAGATAACAAATCGTGACTTTTCGGGAAACGGCGTGACATTTGTACATGATGTTCGGATACTCGAAAACGGTTAACATCTGAGTGACCACGTTTTAAATTTAAGAAATCAAATTAACATTGTGCATAAAAAACTGTCATATGCTCTAAACCATTAGCTTGGTTTCAGTAGCATTGCAAATTAAATAGTTTTAAGTTCAATTTACTTGTTTCCCAAAGTCACTAGAATTTAAGATGTTCTAAAAACATCAAAAGAAACTAATAGTTAAAATACCTTATCTCGATCACTTTTATGTTTTTTCTTAGACTCTGGTTTCCGGTGTCTTCTAAGATCCACGTTGTTGGCAGTACTTTCGTTATGTCTAGCTGGTTCTTTCGCTTGAGCTACGTTTGACATTAATATATCATCGGCTTGACTATCTTGGAGTATTCTTTGCTTGCGACTCATCAAAAAAGAAGCCACGGCCTGTGAAATTAAATTTCACATGGCTTTATTTTACCCCAAAAAAATGCAGCATTTTAATTAGAGGAAGCGTTAAGCACTGGTTGTGACGAAGCACAGAAAAGCAAATACAAGCATTTGTCAAAAGCCTTACAAAAATTAAAGTTTGAACTAATGTACAGGAGGGAAATTTAAAGTGCGTGGCAATAATTTTCCGAGAAACTATCAGTAATAGAAATTAGTATAAATCTTGATCTAAAACTTTCTCGCTTCAAAAATGCACCTGTTACAAAAACAAGGTTATCACTTATTGATATTTTCATGTTTAAATTGAAAAATATTGATATTAAACGGATTATTTAAAATTTACATCTACAAATTTAAAAGAATTTGCTGAAATTTCGTAAACAGTCTTCGGCCTTTTCTATTGGGCAAAAATTAATAGTAGCCTATTTCTTTAAAACAAATATTGGTATTTATGCAAAAATACTTAAAAAAACCTTAGATTTTTGTTCAGAGTAACAAGCCCTGAATCCGTCACTCCCATCATTTGGTGTAGGCCAAAATTAAAAAAGTTTTAGATATTTTCAAATAATCGGCGGCTTAAATGATTTCAATAATTCTTTTTCAAACGAAAGCTCTTTATCCGTAAAAGAACAATTAATACAGTAGAGTCCCGCTATTCCGAACTAATTGGGACCAAACACTGTTCGGTATAGCGGGAATTCAGAATAGGCGGATTTCATGAATAATAATTCGACCACGCAACTGGACCGCTGACGTGAGTTAAGCAAATTTCCAAAATTAAGTTTATAGGCCTATGTTTTAGAGTTTCAAAAAACAATTTGGGAAATAGGTCTACTCATGAAGGCGTTGAACAGCTGTCTGTGTGTACGTAATATATTAGTAGAATTCGTTTGCGCCTAGTGGCCTCGCGAGTTTGCACCACTTGGCTTCGAATCCGGTACTTGTATGGTAATTTACGTTTTGGTCGATTTTGGGGAAACCAAGCGAGCTATAAGGTCGCGTAAAAAACAAAATGTGCAGAATAACATCCTACATTTATATTTTTAGAAAAAACTTTTAAAAATTTTCATTCTCGTAGTAAAAATATAAAAAAATAGTTACTTCCGGTCAAAAAACGTACTTCCGGTTGTTGGATTTTTTGGCTAACGAACTCGCCCGAGCGACGTAGACAACCAACATGTGTACCAAATTTGAACCAAATCGGACTTAAAATGCGGCCGCTAGAGTGCGAACACACACATATATATATATGAATTTTAATGACACCCCAAAACGTGTTCTGGGGACCATGATCGGTGCTCATTTGCTACTCTCGACCTTGGGCCTCACCATAAGGGCCACTTCAATAGCTCATTTTTCCTATGGAAATTCGCTAATAATGTCAACTTATTGACTTGTTAAGGCACAAATTTTTGACGCGGCAAATGTTCTTTACCTCGCCTTACACTACGTCGATCTACAAGCTTCATTAACAATTGATGATGTTATGTTCATGCGGCGATGGCGGAAAATTGCATCCTCAAGTAGATTCAGTGCTCTTTGTCAGAAAAAAATCACTGACCTTACTTTTTAGTGTAGGTATCCGTGCTTTCCTTCCGTTGCGTTACAATTTTGTTTTCTTCTAAAAACTGAAGGGAAGGAATAGGTTGTTCGAACTGTTAGTTTTGTCACCCCGAAGTCTGTCCGTTAGTGTAAGTCTTGAAAAAAGATCGAGAAGAAATAAAATTCCTTCGAGGTAACGAAAACGGAGGAGAAAACCGATGAACGCAACCGGCAAGTGCCTAGCTGTTGTATATAATCCTTCCTTTTTTCTGGAGGACCCGGTATCCTTTTCACCAGAAGCTTGTTGCTTCCCGCAAAACGTGAAGGAAAGAAACCCGGAGAATTCCAACAGGCCCATTGAGATTAATGTGTTGTCAATTTCCGTTAACCAAAACGCAACGGATGGAAAAAACGGATGGTGTAAACCTACACTTAAGTGTGTGTAAATTAGTTATTTTTTGTGTTTGGTAATGATTAAAAATGATGCTACAGAATTGTACAAATGGAGCCGACATTTACTGTAAGTAACCAGCTTTCATTCCAATTTGGTTTCAATTAAACAAATAAAATTTGGTTTCCGGCGTTTTCTTCAAGCTTAGGCTGTATGTACGTTTGGAATAGACGGATTTTCGGAAAAGCGGGACTCTAATGGACTTTTTTTTAAATAATAATGAATAATTTTTTGTTAAAAAAGAAGTTACATATTTATTATTTTTCGCAAGAATAACATTACGCTAATTAGGTGTAAGAACACACGTTTTATTGACGAACAGTCAACTAATTTAATTGCTAAGAGGTTAATTAATCTGTGCTTATTAACTTAACAGCAGTTTCTTCGCATTTAAATATCAAGCGACAGTTATTATTTTAATAATTGATGAAATAGTGGCAAAAACGGAAAGAAAGTTTTTGTAAATATTTCCTGGTTTAGTTCATATTTAGAAATCTTTTATTTTTAGGTTACATTTTTGTTTAGGAATAGACCTAACTCCTTTTGTAATATAAACTTAATAATTAAATTTTAGAAATTTTAAAACATTTATCATCTCAACTTTTAAGTTGTGATTAGGCTTTCATCTCTATTAAAAATAAATTTAAAGTATAGTTAGCAGTATCATTTAATAAACTACTCACTAAAATATACCAACTATCTGTAAGTTAATTTAATGACTAATTATACAGGTTATATGAAGTGCATTTATATTCATTTGTGCTGATAAAACGTTGCAAATATTTTAGTAACAATAATACGTGTGCTTAAAGCAAAGGCTAGATGTAATTAATTACAAAGGAACAAGCATTCGGGTTGGCGTGCAGTGGTCTGCTATAAAAGTTGAAATAAGAACCAAAGTAAAAGGCAATTGTTAAGTTTTTCATGGGTAAATAATATGCCGTGAAGTGATTCTGAAATCACAGGAGGAAAGAAGCAAATAATTTGACCATGCAGTTGAACCACTGACGAGAGTTGAGCGAATTTCCAAAATTAAGTTTAGATTTTAAGGTTTCTACCAACTATTGTTCTACTCACGAATGAGCTGAATAGCTTGCCTGTGTGTACAAACTATATTAGTTGAATTTGTTTGCACCTAAGCCTACATCTTCGACTCACGTGCTCCTTCAACAAAATCAATATAAACAATACCACTCTGGAAGATGAATTACGGGTAAGGAAACACAAACTTGAAAAGTTAAAAAAACAGTCTTCTCAAGAGGGAGTTACACTTGTTAATAAACTCCCACATAAAACTAAAATTGTTCAAGACCGGAACACCTTTAAGAGGAGTCTTCGATAATACATGGACTTAAACCGGGTAATTTTATGATATTTTACGTTTTGATCGATTTTGGGCGAACGAAGTGAGCTATAAGATTATGTAAAAAAACCCTAAAAAAGTTTCATTCTAGTACGAAGAATCTAAAAAAAATAGTTACTTCTAGTTGTTTTATTTTTTGGCTAACAAACTAGTCCGAGCAACTTAGACAACCCACGTGTATCAAAATTCTACCAAATCGGACTTAAAATAATTCGACCACGCAGCTGGACCGCTGACGTGAGTTGAGCAAATTTCCAAAATTAAGTTTATATGCCTATGTTTTAGGATTTCAACCAACAATTTGGGAAATAGGTCTACTCACGAAGGCGTTGAACAGCTGTCTGTGTGTACGCAATATATTAGTAGAATTTGTTTCCTCCTAGTGGCCTCGCGAGTTTGCATCACTTGGCTTTGAACTGGGTACTTTTATGGTATTTTACGTTTTTGTCGATTTTGGGGGAACCAAGCGAGCTATAAGGTCGCGTAAAAAAACAAAATGCGCAGAATCACATCCTACATTCATATTGTTAGAAAAAACTCTAAAAAAATTTAATTCTCGTAGTAAAAATCTCAAAAAATAGTTACTTCTGGTCAAAAAACGAACTTCCGGTTGTTGGATTTTTTTGGCTAACGAACTCGTCCGAGCCACATAGACAACCAACACGTGTACCAAATTTGGACCAAATCGGACTTAAAATGCGCCGCTAGAGTGCGAACACATATATATATGAATTTTTTTGACACCACAAAACGTGTTCTGGGGACCATGATCAGTGCTCATTTGCTACTCCCGACCTTGGGTCTCACCATAAGGGCCACTGCAATAGCTCATTTTTCCTATGGAAATTCGCTATAAGGCCCTTAGAGTGCGAAAACATATATATAATATTAAAGGATAACCCAAAACATGTTCTGGGGACCATGATCAGTTCTCATTTACTACTACCGACCTTAGGTCTCACCACAAGAGTCAGTGCATTAGCTCATCTTTCCTATGATAACTCGCTAATAATAGGAATGCAGAATATTTTTAAAACTTGACTTAACCAAATTGCAGATTAAAACTGTACCTACACAATTTTAGTAGCCAAAGACCAATCTTTATAATAATTTCCAACTTGAAGTCAAAAGTGGGTTCTAACAAATAATTTAATAAACAAGTTTATAAATAACAAGCACGTAATTTCCAATTCATAACGTTGATTAGTTATTACTTAAATCAAATTTCTTAAAACAACCTTCAAAATAAGATGTAGCCTACAAATTAACCCTCCAAGAGCTGAAGTCGCATTTGCAACTTTTCTATAGAGGTTTTCTATCTGAGAGTTTCTTATATGGTTTTGTCAGAAATCGATTACCACAGTATAGTATAAAGTTTAAAATCGATACTTTAGCATTGTAAAGTCAGCTGTTTTAGTGCACACTTCTATATCTGTGCTAGAAGCTTTTGTTTCTTGTAATGAACCACAATAATTTGTTTGGAAGAGTAGAGTGTTACAGTTTTACATTTTTTGGTCAGCATGAAATTGTGCAACTTTTGTATATCTTGGAATCTATACAGTGACGTTTTGAAATTATTTTTAGTGGGTGGATGTATGAAAATTAAAATTTTAATTCTTAAATTGTGCAAAACAAACAGCTGTGACAATCTAGGATTAAAAGTATGACAATTGTATTAGATTAAATACAAAATTCAAGCTTTCCTGATTATAATGATATATAATAAGTCTTATTTTTACTTTCAGTAAGAATTTTATACGTATTTTTTTAAATATAGCCTACCCCTACGCCGCTTTAAAAATTCCTAGCACTGAAGAGTATTATAGTCAGCTCTTGGAGGGTTAATCTAATTGTTAGACATTTTGTAAAATCTTTCCAACTGTTAAAAAGTTAATTGGATTCTGGTTCTTCTCTTCCACCTATTGTTAAACAGTGAATACGCTTGTAAAAGTGCAACAAGCTGTAATATTAATGTAGAACTAGCTGCCCCTTGCGAAACATTCACATTCTAACTTACTTAAATCCCACTTAATTAAAGTACACACCGTATATTTAGTATCGTATAGTGCGTATACTATACGATACTAAATATACAATTAATTAAAAATAGCAATGTAGTGGCGTAACGGCAGCTCTCCAGCTGGGTATTGTTATCATCTGTGTTGCCAACGCTAGGAAAATATCCCTACAATTTACTTAATCTTACATCACTGTTACTTACAGATTCTTTATTTCTCTTTTTTTTTGTATTTTTTTGTATAATTGTATTTTGTATATTTTTCCGGTGCAACGGTTAAGGAAAGCTTTAAAATGATGCTTCATTCATGTAATTTGATGATGTATTAAGGAAGTTATGGCGTACCGACAAAAAAATGGCCTTGAGAAATAATATATGTGATAATAATGATCCAGCTTGATGCTTGAGACGATCAATTTACCCCCAAAATATCATCAATGATGTCATGTGCTATTGTTACACAGCTGATTTGCGTCAAGCATGTTCACTGTGATTCACTAAAGAACCAAACGAATGTTGAGCTTGTTAATCTGTTACAAATCAATCAATTAATATAAAATCAATTAGGTTATTATCACCAGGTCTTAGTAGTTAGTCTGTAGTTTTTGGATTTACTGCAGTGAATTCTGATTGGCTTAAAATTTTGTTACTATGATAACTGAAAACAAGTTAACCAAACGAAAACAAAGCTAACCTTTCATAGTATGTTTGTTTTTAACTCACAAAGCCTAACATAGTTGTAACAGCAGTTTTATTCCACGTACTATGCTTGTCAACACCACTAGAGCAATTACTAACAGATTCTACATTTGCAAATTGTATTTAATTAGCCTACTTTTAACCTCATATAAGGTATAAAATACTACATTCTTGGGTAGTAATTACATAGCATAAATAAATATAACAAGGAAGTGCAATAAAATTAAACATTGAAATCACCTCCCATCACCAGAATGACAACGGTGTTAAGAGGCTGATTAGATGAAAAAATATCAACTAGAACATTTAGTAGCCTACACTACCTGAACACAATCAAAGCTGTCAATTCAAACATAGTTTAGAAAAATAAGATTAGTCCCTTAGCTACTACAATTAATTATCCCTACAACATAGACCCTTCTGTTGTACAATGAGTTGTTAGACCATAGTCTCCCTTCTTCAATCTTGTAACATTATGTCAATTAGAATTCAAAGTCCAAAAGTATATTGGTATTGATGAAATGATTTAACGGCTGTCACATTCAAATTTAATGGTAGAAATAAGAACGATGGTGGGGGTAACCATATTAACATTTTATTATAATTACTTGTTCGGACATTTGCCATCATTTGTGTGTTAAATTATCAAACACGACGTTTCGGGAATACAAATCAATTCCCATTCTCAAGTGACTAAAACTAACGGCACATAAACTCAGGCACTAGGCCTATGTAAGAGTAAATAAAGTAAAACTACAATTACTACTAACCTTAAATATCTACGTGATACATCTCAGAGCTAAAACTGAGAAGTCAAACACACCAACCACAGACAAAACACAATACAAACACTAAGCACACACAATTGATGGCAAGCGACTAGTTGACAAGTTGGAGAGAGACTGACAACTGGCCAGAGTGTTTAGGCGTGGCAAACAAGAAGGGGTAGTTCCCTATTGTTTCATATAGTTCAACTGTTTCGCACGGGAACGGGTTATAACACCACGTGGTGATTCCACTGATAAAAGTTCAGCATTTTTATTAGTCGGTAACATTTCTGTTTTATTATTAATATTGTTATTATAATTAAGTTTTAGTTCTTTTTTTAATAATGGGAGCCACAGTGGCCTTACTTCAATGCTTGTTTGACTGATAGGGTTGTCTGCTAGTTTTATGAGGCTTGAATTACTTTACGTTTTTTACAGTGTGACTGCGTGTGCTTAGTGTTTGTATTGTGTTTTGTCTGTGGTTGGTGTGTTTGACTTCTCAGTCTTAGCTCTGAGATGTATCACGTAGATATTTAAGGTTAGTAGTAATTGTAGTTTTACTTTAGTTACTCTTACATAGGCCTAGTTGCCTTGGTTTATGTACCGTTAGTTTTAGTCACTTGAGAACGGGAATTGATTTGTATTCCCGAAACGTCGTGTTTGATAATTTAACACACAAATGATGGCAAATGTCTGAACAAGTAATTATAATAAAATTCAACATCCACCATTAACTAACAATAACTTCAAACATATTAACATCATAAAAAGATAATTTACATAATTTTGTACAGTATGATAGATTAAGGAATTGAAGAAGTTTGATTAACAAAGTTTGAAAAATGATGGTCCCTGTTATAGAGTAGATGCGTAACGCCAAAGTGCTGTGTATAGTGAAAGCGCGTATAACAGACTCTTTAAAGACTGGTGCGATACGAGAAAATAGAACGCCATATAGCTTAGTATTGATATTGATCAAGTAGGCTTACGTTAAAAAAAGGTTTTAAACGATGTTGTTATTCAAATTAATTTTACATATTGATGAAAAGTCAACAAAATCAGTATAAACAAAACCAGTTTGGAAGATGATCTACGGGTAAGGCAATACAGATTTGAAAAGTTTAAAAATCTGTCTTCTCAAGCTGGAGTTACACTTGTTAATAAACTCGCACTTAAAACTAAAATTGTTCAAGACCAGAACACCTTTAAGAGGAGTCTTCAATAACACGTGGATTTAAACTGGGTACTTTTATGGTATTTTATGTTTTGATCGATTTTTAGAGAACCAAGTGAGTTATAAGGTCGGATAAAAAAATTAAATGAACAGAATAATATCCTACATTTATTTGTTTTAGATAAAATACAAAAAAGGTTTTGTTTTAGTACGAAAGATTTAAAAAATAGTTACTTCCAGTCAAAAAAACATGCTTTCGGTTGTTGGATTTCTTTAGCTAACGAACTCGTCCGAGCGACATAGACAATCAACGTGTGTACCAAATCGGTCTTAAAATGTGGCCATTAGAGTGCGAACACACATATATATATATATAACTTTTAATGACAGCCCAAAATTTGTTCTGGGGACCATGATCGGTGCTCATTTACTACTACAGACCTTACTTCTCGCAATAAGGATCACTGCAATAGCTCATCTTTCTAATGGAAATTCGCTAATAAGTATGAAAACATGTAAGCTGGTGCTATCAGGTGTATGACGTTAGGCAGTTATAATGAATGTAAATATTGGTAAAAATATGAAAAAACTCTAAATGACAGACCAAAGACCTTAATTTTAGATCTCGAGTTGGTTTGTGCATAGCAGTGAATGCAATTCTGTATCAATAACAGATATAATTTACACAAGGAATTAAACGGCAAATTCTGCATAGGTAACAATAACCTTTGAAAAATACCTTAATTAACATGTACTCTTTTAACACCCCTAAATTCTTTCCAAAATAAAATTTATATTTTTACCACGCAGAAATAAGAAATAGACTCTAGCTTAGGGCCCGAGTTGGGTTGTGCGTAGCAATGAATAATGCAATCCAGTAGTAGGCCTACTAGAGACATCACTTACATAAGGAATTACATAACAATTTCTGTAGAACTGACAATAATCTTGGAAAAGATACCTACTGAACTCGTTTTTCCAACAACGTTTCGCAAATTAAAAATTTATATTTTTCCCACACAGAAAGGTTACACCAATTCATAATAAAATTTAGGCAAATTTATTAACAACCTTTTTAATTAAACTATTTAAAACTTTAGTAACAATATTTATCAAATCATACAATAAATAGAAAAAAATGTGCTAGACACATATAATCTATCATTATGACCTTTTATATTATGATAAATTCATACTTTTAGTTTTGAAATTAATAATTGCACATGAATCTATAGGCCTACTATCTTTTTGTTGCATATTATTGCAAACATTTGATTAAATTTTGTATGACTTGGGATGATTTATTATTATTTTAAAACAAGCCCAGTAACTATTTATCAGTTTTTCTACAAATCGAGAAAGTTTAGGTCCACAGTGGACTGTCCTTATTTGTGAATATGATTTATAATCAAAAATTGTATATGGACTATTTTACAAAAGTTAAATAATAACCTACATAGGATCAAATCATGCTCCATTCAAGTAGTGTATTAATTCTATAGTTCATTTTTAATAACTTTATACAACAAAATTGTTTAATCCGTATCAGTCAGTTGTTTAACTCTGATGGTATGTGGGTGTGTTGTAAGTTAACTTATGGTTACATTTATTACAGTAATGTAAGTTATATGTATAGATTTAAATACCTTAATTCATTCTGTCAGGCAATCCAAAGTATTATCTGGGTGGGTAAGTAGTTGAAACAGTTATACAGTCATCGTCAGGTCCATGATAACGATGTTGATATGAAGTTGTTCAGCCATTCTGAGGTGTCGTCTTATTTAACCTAACTTGAATCCTCCATTGCCTAACAACCCATTCTTTCAACTAAACAAAAAACTCACTACAACGGAACAAATAATTCTGACAATTAAACAAAAAACACCTAAAACCACCAACTCTACTACACAAAAACCTTCTACAGTTACTACAGAAGAATAAATTTAAAATAATTTAGCTACGGGCGATCTGGTGTTTGAACAAACTTTCCAATGACGAAGTTCCAGGAAGCAAGGAGAGTGAGAAATTACATGCTGTTAACACTTATATAGCTGGCGTTCTCATTTTCCATCAATTCTGCATTTATAATATTAAACTATGCAATAGGGTTACGGAAAGACGAATTTGAGAAAGAGGATAAGGTAATTACCTAATGTAATTAGGTTGAATAAGGCGATGCCTTAGAATGGCTGCACAACTTCATTTCAACATTGTTATCATGGATCTGACGATAACGGTATAACCGTCGAAACTAGTTATCCACCCGGATAATACTTTGGATTGTCTGACAGTGAGTTAAGGTATTTAAACTTTTATATATAGATTAAGTACGTATGCAATCCAGAACAAAGTATTTGAGGACAATGTATTTGGATATAAAGTGATATTTTTACGGACAATGATGTAGATATTTTTTCCCTATGAGACAATGCTAATATTCTTGTAATCTGGAATGTTCTGCAGAATTTAGTTATTAAAATAACATTTGTTTTAGTTTCTCCACATTGGAGGTTAGAATAACAGTTTCATATGAAATATACTTGCACACCATGTTAATAATGTTAGGTATTATCATTATTTGTTTTAAAGATATACAGCTGAGAAAGTAGGCCTATAAAACGTGAAGAAAAATATGCACCAAACAAATAATACAATTAACTGCAATAGCAATTGAAATAAGAAGAGTTTACTGTAATAAAAGTTGAAATATTAAATAATAAGAATATTAAATAAGCCAAATTTCAAAACATACAAGTTAACATTAAAAGCTTCAAAGGTAGACTAAAAAAGCATGCATTTCCATTATACCAAGCAATAGAAGTAAAAAATATGTAACATTTTTTTAAACAACCAAGCCTTTTCATGCAGATGTTATTTTGCCATAATTAAGTTTAATGCGTGACTTTTTAAAATTGCCTACCTCTTTTGGCTTAGATGGTGGTAAACCACTATTAATATCCTCTGCACTATTTAACTTGACACTTTCACCATTCGTAACAGCCGTCCTATCATTCGAAGGTATATTGTGATGTTGTTTAGACATACAATTGGATAAATCTAATATTTTATCACCACTACTATTACTGTTGCTATTACACTCTTCTTTTTTAATTTTTGCGAGAGGTAAATCTTTAAAAGGCATTGGCGAACCGTTCACAGTTATAACACTAACACTGTCTTTTTTAACTTCGGTCGTTTCCGAATTGTAACCGGTTTCGATATTTTTCTTCAGAAGAGCATCTACTGTAAACGGCTCCTTTTTCAAAGGTGATATCGTGATACTACTTCCTGGCGAGTGCGATTTCTTAGGCGGACTGGTCGAAGTCGATAACGAAGCCATTTTCGAGAGCAGATTAGTCGACTCCATCATGTTTGATTTTGTTCCCAGAGGCGTGGCTGTAATAATCGACGTAGAAGTCGGAAGTTTATGTTGATAGTTGTTTGGTTCGCTTCTCGAATATGTAGGAAGTCCCGCCCCACTGGCTGGAGTTAATGTTGTACTACTTGGTAAAGAAGGAAGGTTTAATCTAGAAACACTGTTGACATTCTTATTTGACGGTTCCATTCCATTCGAAGAATGCTTGTTATGTTTTGATCTGTAATCACATTACCCAAATTAGAACTATATTGAGTAAAATAATACAACAAAATTTTATTTAAAATAAAAGTAATAAAAAAAATGAGGGCATTGTAAGTCCATTTTTGATTAAAATAAGGGGGAATACAATATTAGCGTGCAAATATAAGAAAACATTTTAACACTTTCCTCATATTCTGTACTACTTATAATGTTTTCAATACATCCTCTGTACCTCATTCCATAGTGTTACTTCCAAAGAGTGCAACTAATGATTGTATTATTAACAATATTTTTTTTTCCGTTCAATAATTACATTTACACAAAAAATAGTACCAATAATACTAAATATAAAACAAGAATATATTACACTCAGACTAGAAAAAAATATGCACATTGATAAACAGTTTTGTAGTGTAACGAATAGGTAGGGTATGGGGTAGATATACAGGGGTGGTGAAAAGTCCCGGAACGGGTTAATATTTTTTTAACCGTTACAGATGGAACTATATAGCTTGGTACACTGTTACTAGGCATAAAACACTATTTGACCACAATTTCAATGAGCCGCTACCACTTCGGGGGGACGGCCCACAAGGAGTCAGAAGAAAATCTTAAATGAAAGCGTGGGTTGAGTGTACATCAAATTAAAGGTCTAATTTAGTAGAATACAATGCCGTAAATCCGACTTCAAAAGGTTCACCCTAAACAAAATGGCGGCCCTAAACGTGTTGAAATAAATTTACATTAAGTTGCTAACATCTCGAAAAGGAAGAGTTTTTAGAAAAAATTTCAGGAGGCAAAAAATGTTTATTTCAAAGTGCTTGACCTAAAAAATTGCTCCCATCATGTCGATTTATTTCAACACGTTTAGGGCCACCATTTTGTTTAGGGTAAACTTTTGAAGTCTGATTTGCGGCATTGTATTCTACTAAATTAGACCTTTAATTTGATGTACAACTCAACCCACGCACGCTCTCATTTTCTTCTGACTCCTTGTGGGCCGTCCTCCCGAAGTGGTAGCGGCTCATTGAAATTGTGGTCAAATAGTGTTTTATGCCCAGTAATAGTGTACCAAGTTATTTAGTTCCATCTGTAACGGTTAAAAAAATATTAACCCGTTTCGGAACTTTTCACCGCCCTTTGTATATTAGTCATTTAGGTTAGCTGTATTGGTTGCAGTTTGTAAAGATGTTGCATTACGCCAGACAAATATGGAGGTAAACAAGGAATGATGGGCTTGGCGGAAGTGTTTTGGTGTTGCACGGAAGAACAGTGTAGTTTGTCAACATGGAGTAGACTTGTAAAATTTAGCACATATCTTAAATAACAAAATTTCAACTAAAAAAAAAAAAATACAATAGCAGCACAAACAAAACCATACTCAAAACTATTCCTTGCTTTTTAGCAATTTTTTTGGACATTTTAAGAAAAAAAATTGTGTACAGTTAATTTCAGCGAAACACTTTTTTTTTAACAATGTGTCATAGTAATTACCATAACAGGGTTTTTTGAATGGTTTGAACTGAAAAATGATTTGTTATTCTTAAAAATAATGTTTAAGAATTTTTAGTAATAGGAAATATTACCACTCTTCTTACAGATAATGTCGAGCATTTTACGGACATTCCAATCTTTTTTGAGATTCTATAGTGGGTACAAATTTGTAAGTTACGCTGCTCATCAAACAAGAAATTCGATAGATAACCCAATCTACTGTGAAGGAGTGAAAAATAAAGTTCCAACTTCACCTTCTGTAGAACACCATCAAATTAATTGCAGTATCGAATATTTGGAATGTATTGGAGTATATTTCTATTAATATATTTTCAGAAGTTTTAACCTGTAGAAAACTGTTATTACGTTACAAGCCGACTAGAAACTTGGTGGTAATGTAGTTTAGGAGAGTGAAATAGATTTAATACACAGTGAAAGTCCCTGTTTTTTAAACTCTTCTTCATTTTCAAAAACATGTTATTCTTGTTGCACTTACACCTGGGAAGAGCCTCTGCCTTCTCTCAACAAGGTAGACGTCTTCATCCAACCTAGAGGCCACAGTATGCGTACATGCGTATTAAGGAACTGGGTCACAAAAGCTTCCGATGTTTCTTTACGCTGTTTAAGAATACTGGAGCAATGGAGCTGCACTGTAATTATCTCACGGAGGTAACCCCTGCACACAAAATTATTGACAGTTTTATTAGAAATAAATCAAAGACGGTCTAAAATATAATGTAATAGTAAAACTCTACAAGGGTAACTTTTTTTAAGGTTTTTCACTGATTTTGTTTTTATTGCATTAACCCTACAACTGTTTATGCTAATTTTTTGTAACGCCAAGCCTTTTCGAAGTATATGAAAGCACATTTTCAAAAATTTGCCAAATATAGCAATTATAAACCAATCCAAAAGTGTTCCACAGCCGTTTTGTAGAGAAAGGTCCAAAGAATTCATATTTGATTGATGTAAAATGTACAAAGTTATTAGCTCAAGAAACAAAAAATGTTCAGTAACAAAAGGAAAAAAGTTCAACTTTAGGCCTACTTGAAAAATAGTAAACATTGTAATTTTTTCAAAATGTAAAAAAGTTTTGTAATTGACTTATAAATAGAACTGTATAAAAATATTTATCAATTTAAAATTTCTTATTTTGAAAACACCAGTTTTTATGTTCCTACTACAAGACTGCTAACAAAATTAGGCCTAGTTTGAATAGTAATTTAGGAATATATCCTTTGTCCAAAAATAAAATATTATTATAAGAAAGTGTAGAGAATAAATCATAGAATTCATCTGTATGCTTGTAAATTCTCATTTTGTAAACTATTTCACATTGTATTTTGTGAAAACTATATTCATTAGTTGAAAACTGTCCAATTGCAAAGGTTTACAGAAACCTTTATATTTTCGAAATTATAAGAGTGACGTCTGATTGGAAGGCAGTTTTAGAAAGTTAAAATCTTGACGAATCCAATGGTATCTTTATATTATTGTCAAAATATATCTGTCGAGCGATATTGAGCTTTAGAGAAGTGACAAAGTTGAGTAATTTCGTTAAGTTTTTAAGCATGGCAATAGCTTTACAGAAAACTACAATTTTAAAACAATGATTACATAATTAAGTAAATATACGTTTTTTTTTTTAAATTGCAAATACAAAAATTAAAGTTTAAATCATTTCCTTTCCAACGGATTTGTTTAATTGCGATTGGATGATTTTTAGTGGGTGAAATAATCAATACAAGTAGAGTTGTCAAAGTAGACCTAGGGCAAGTGCTCAAATTGAACACCCAAACAGTTGTAGGGTTAACAAAACTCATAGATTATTTTAATAAGCATAGTTGGTTTTACATTTAAACATGAAACACAATGTCCAAACCCTAATAATTCATAAAACTTTACTTAAAATTATAAAAAATTGAGGCTTAGCAAAGAAAGGATATTCAAATTACTTATGTGCACTAACAACCTAAATTCATTATGATAAAAGATTCACATTGTAACATAAAACATTTTAAATACCAAATAATTCAATAAATAACCCAAACAAATCATTACGGGCAATATAATGCTAGAGGTATATGCACTACCAAGCAAGAAACATCCGACAAGACTTAAATTACTAGCATGGACAGGTAAATAACGATTTTAATACGCATTTCCCGCGTTTTATATTTTTTTTTTTTTTGGTTTCCCTCTAAAAAGTGTAAAATTGAGGTTTCACTTAACCAATTTTTAGGCAATTTCAAACGGAATATCCGGCATAGTCCCTGTCCAAAATATGCCAGAGTGTAGTCTACTAAGATTAGTAATTTTTATCCAACTATACAAATTAAACAACCCCCTCGCAAAATATGCAGTAATAATAATTACGTACCTAAGTTCATCATTCCATGGAAACTTTCTGCGTGCAACTTTGCCTGGAGGAGTGTCGTTGCTTGCAACATCTAGGCCACTGAAAAATAATGTTATTTAACTCTTTTATTTGATATTCCACAAATAAAATATAGCGCACAGAAAAGGATTTGCATTGTTTGGAAAACAATATTACTAAACTATTCTTCCACCCAGCGTGGTTAGCTAAAGAAAAATAATTCAACCACGCAGCTGAACTACTGATGTGAGTTGAGTGAATTTACAAAATTTAGTTTATATGTTTTAGCTTTTCAACCAACTAGTAGGGAAATTGATCTACTTGCCTCCAGCTTCGCTTCGCTCGCAGCTTACAAACTCGGCCGTTGGCCTCGGTTCAGTAAAACCCCCGATTTGAACTGGGTATTTTTATGGTATTTTAGGTTTTGATAAATTTTGGGGGAACCAAGCGAGTTATAAGGTTGAATAAAAAAAATGTGCAGAATAGTATCCTACATTTATTTTTTTAGATAAAACCCCAAAAAAGGTTTTACTCTAGTACAGAAACATGTAAAAAAAATTAGTTACTTCCGGTCAAAAACGTGCTTGCGGTTGTATTTTTTTGACTAATGAACTCGTCTGAGCGACTTAGACATCCAAAGTGTGTACTAAAATTGGACCAAATCGGACGTAAAATGTGGCCGCTGGAGTTATATACAGACTCATATAGTTTACAAACTAAAACTAGCTCTCCTAATATAAAGAACATTAACAATTTTATAAACAAAAGTTCAGCTTTTCACTAATTATATCCAATAAGGCCTATTTCCCCCCTTTATTGGCTTGGCTAAAAGAAATCATATTGTGTGTTTATCACTGCAATAATAAATACCAGAAAATAAATAAATAATGAAAAAATAAAATAAATGTTTACGTCTATTTTACCATTGTAATACCTATAATTAGACCAGCTATACAAATAAAAGTCCAAACAATAGGCCTTTACTGCAGATTGACCGCTGATATGCCAATGGGCTGATCCGGCCCGCGAGGACTCGTACGCCCCGCCATCTCCCTTTGCCAGGCCGATTAAGTCAACTGTCTGCACTTAACATTTATAAAACTTATATCAATATAAAGATTGCAAAATACCCTAAAAGTTTTATTTGAGCCATTTTTTCATAACTTGTCTCATATTAATAAAAAATAGCTAAACATGTAATTATTGTAATAGAAAAGTAAAAATTTTAACATTAAATTTAAAAATACACGGTAAATAATTGTTTTATAGCTTAAACGCAAAGAACATTTATGATAGAGAATATTATAAGGATTACAATAACGAAATAAAAATGACTCTATCGCTTTTTATCTCTTAGATATTGACAAAATAAAAAATCCTTCAAAAGTGAACTTTAAGGGGGGGGGGAGCAAGAGGGGGAGGGGGGACTTTTGTGTAAATACTCCTCTTATACTATTGTAACATCTGACAAAATTTCAGCTTTTCACTAATTACTTCCCACTAATTCCTATTTTTTCCCTTTATTGACTGGGCTATTGCCACGTTTCTTATTGAATCACCTCCATCTAATCGTTTAATTGCTTCCAATTTTTGATTTAAAGATAAAAGAACACGCTTTCACTTTCCACTCATAATGACACTCTCATTCACAAAGTTTAATCCGCTATAACGTCTTCCACTGATTTCAGATCTAAGTCCGAATGTAGGTCATCATCACGCTGATATCATCTTGCGTTTGTCATTGTACGAACACAAAATACAGTAGCAAGGGGAAAGAACTATTGGGAAAGGATGGTGAGTCTAAAATACGATGCTGCTAGAAAAGTAATAAACAGGCCCAAGACTACTTTGTCATTCACTATACTACCCGTCACCCATACGGGTTGGGTAAGAGCGGAATTGTTTTCAGGACGTACACGGCAAAGCGATTGTTTTGTTTTCTTTCAGTTCAATCTAACACACAACACAAAAAGTTTTTATTATAAATTCACCTATTGAGAAATCTTCTCAAGCTATCAATTCTTAATCGAAATCAATTTAGTTAACTTACATTTATTTGTAAGTTCAGAATTGATTTTGACAAGTTTTTATTTTTTAAATTCGCCACAGTTAAATCGGAAACTTGGATACCCGAGGTCCTACTGTATTTATTTCTTAGCTAAGCTGAAATACTTACTGTTCTTCTGTCAATCTTTGACATTCCTTGTTGTATTTATCCAACAGAATTGGCATCATTGCATCTACTGCTGATTTCAATCTAAACAAAAACAAGAAAATAAAATCAAACATTTACAATTTAATAGTTTAATTAAGTTTTGAGACAACACTAACAGCGGTCATACTTTATTGCAGTTGGAACATAAAATAAAGATCTGCAAGTTCAAGCTTAGTTACTAGCGTTCAGCTTACATTCGCTTTAGTCTTCTGGCATTAAATTGAGACATATGCAATTCCTACATGGAAATATGTATGTCAATTTACTACGTTAATTTAACTTTTTATTACTATCATTAATATTATATCTGTATTCATTATCATGACGAGAGCAAAGTGAAATTTACATTTATAACCTAAAAAACGTTTTGACAGCTAAAATCATTGACAATGGGTGGGCATATAACAAGTACAAGAGACAGTGACTGGCGAATGCGAAAAGAGACTATCAAAAAGTGTAAAAAGATAGATAATCACAGAACCCAACAAGAACACTGACTTAAGACACATAATAAGTGACATTTGAAGAAGTGAAGAATATTAAAAAGAAACAAGGAGTGGATTCTGGGGAATTGTCTCAATAAAGGAGGAGAGTGCTTTCTTCTATAGTTAGATGCCGGACAAAAACAATTTCAGAATTTTACACAAATCGGAACAAATCAAATTTTGCACGCTATCTAATAGACGAAGGCCATGGTGAGCTTACAAAATAAATTTGAAACAATTCAAATATATTCTAAAGGTAGAATATATGAACACTGTCGAGGAGTATGAGATTTATAAAGGCTTTCAAACCAAAAGATGGAAATGGTGCACATAAATTATTGAACGATCAGCTAAATTTCGACTCTAATACCTTATACGACACGGTGATAAGAGTGCAAGAAGCCCGCGGAAAGAACTGGTTCCGAGTGTGCGAGATAACAGACTGACAGTCGCCGTCCGGTAGCCGAAGATGTACTTTAAAACATACTTTAAATGTGTTATGTGTAATTAATTTTAATGTTTGACGACCTCGCTTGAATAATTTATTTACTGTGCCTGAAGATGGGATGAAAATCCTGAAATGCAACACAAAAACAAACACAAAAAGAGACCACTTGACGGAAAGAAGGTAAGAAACTTTATTTTAATCAATTAGTGACCTGGATATTGAAAAGGAATTCACCTTACCTAAACTGGGAAATAATAGTACAAGTTTGAAACAAATTATTAAGTTTAACCCTCGGTAGGTCACACTCGCTATCTGGTTGCACGTTTTGTAAATATAGTTCTGTGTTAATAGCAAATCAAAAGAGTAATTTAAACTTAAAATTTTTTTTCTATTTATTTACTTTTGAAAAAAATATGATTTCTTGTACACTACACTGCACACATAATGCATAAATGTGAAGAAGAAAGGATAAGACAGATATTATTAACAATATCTAGCGAATCAGATTTTATAGATGAACAGTTTAATTCAAGTGATGATGTAGTCAAAGAAAGTATTCACAACACTGGAAGCAAACTTTCTGCAGACATTGGGCTTGGGAAGACTGGCTATGAGAACAGGTTAATCTTAGAAATGGACAGATCTGGTTCACAGACGGGTCTAAAACAGTAAAAGGTAAGGGAGCCGGAATGTTCATGCACAAAGGACCTAACATACAGAAAAGATACTCAGTGTAGCTGGGGCCCTACTCTACAGTCTTCCAAACGTAGGCGTACGCAACACTTGCACGTGCAAAATGAATCAGGAAGCATCAGCGCAGATGCTACGATATGTTCTGATAGTCAGGCGGTTATAAGGGCCATTATGACCTTAAGAACAATGCAAAATTGGTCCGGGAATGCCAGTTACTGCTGGATCGGCTGTCGAGCAGTAGGCAAGTAAGACTTGTTTGGGTCCCTGGACATGAAGGAGTAGAAGGGAATGAAATAGCAGATAAACTTGCAAGAAGAGGAGCTGGAACTCTACCAATGGGCCCAGAACCGACGATAGGAATATCAAGAGGCTATGGGAAAGAAAAAGTAAGAAAAAACGTTCAATCAGAACACAGATGGAGAGAGACAGTAAGAGGTCAAAGACAGGCACACGACTTCATTGATGGCCTAGATGGACATTTAAGCAGTACATTGCTGGGTCTTCGCAGGCCGGAAGTGAGATTGAATGCTGGTCTACTGACGGGGGACAGTTCTCAACCTAGAACAACCCATTATGTTGAAGGTGTGGAGAGGAGGAGGAAACTTCTTTCCAATATGGTAAATTGATGCCCTCGCATCACTGAGACAGAAATATCTGGGACAAGGATACCCTGACACCAGATACGTACAAGAGGAAGGCCCCCCCCCCCCCCCCAACGACTCCTTAGTTTTGCGAAAAGGGAAGGTTTGAAGTGAACTGATGCTTGGACATGGGGCAGAGAGGACCTCATGGTTTAGGTGCAGTGTGTCCTGGCAGCTAGTCACTCAACTCTCTAATAATAATTCTGCAGACAAACATAGTAATTTATTATAACTGTCTGCAAAGTATATTGTTTTAAATTACACCCAACTCCTGTTTTGTTCACAAATGTACTCGAATTGACGTAACTAAGAAAATGTTATTAATATTAAAGAGTTTTACATTTGCAAAATCTATCTTTGAAATTGAATATTAACCCTTAAAGCGATTAGCTCAAATATGGGCTACCGCTCATTAAAAAAATATATATTTATTTTCTCAATGTTATTTTTAAATTTTGATTCTTAGGGTTAAGTAGTACACAGAAAAAATACTTAACTAATTTTAAACTTGTTAAAAAAAACAAGAAACAAGAATTTTTTTCTTGTTGTTTGTTTTAAGAATTAAAAAAATTAAAACTTTTTGCAGAATTTACAATTAGTCAAAAACGAAATACACAAAAGCAATACTTATTGCTGTCTTAAAATAAAATAATTACATACTAAACTAAGAAAAACAAGAACTTAACAAAACTAATACTTCGGAATGAATATCAGTCAGAATATACAAACAAGGAACTGCAGAGTGAAACAGATTGCGTCTATAAGCGTAAGCCGCGCTGAGAACACTTGCGATAGACGACTCATTTGCTCTGGCGACAGAACACGGACCGCTAAGACGTCATAGACATTGCTTATATTTTTTATTTGGTCTAAACATACTCAAAGAACATCTCTCTGGACTCTATTGGAAGTTTTATGAACTATGGAATCATCTAAGCATGTGTTAGTGTATTTGCGTTTAAAGGTGCTAAACGCGCTTAGATATTGGGTCGTGCCGCATTTAAAGGCGCTAGCCGCACGTTAAGGGTTAAAGCTTGGTGTCTCAGACCATGCACAACCAGAGACTTTACATTTTTTGCACGACCATCAAGGGTTAAGATATAACACAGGCATATTACATGCAATTATTAGATTACTTATTAACATTTTTTACTAATAAAATTAGAGGTTTTTATTGTTGAGTCTGTATTATTTAAGTAGTTAGCAGTATAGTAGTAATAATAAATTGTACGTAGTACATAATTAATTTTGTCAACTTACTTTTTAATCGGTTCTTTCATCTTCTCTTCTTCTCTCTGTACAATTAGTTTTTTACTTCGTCTCATTAACGCTTCCTTAGAACAAGGCAGATAATTTGAAAGATGGGCGTACAAAGAATGTCTTAATGAACTCGGCAAATCTCTTATCTTCCATTCAAAACTAAAAAAAAAGAAATTCAAGTAAGCTAAAACATAACAATTTCATGACAGTTTTTATGCAATAAGAGAGGTCAATAATTTTACAATTATAAGCGATACAGGTATAGGTAAGCATCAGCCACACTTTATTTATTTTACCTTTGTGGTTAGGTGATGCGTTGCAATTTATGTAATAAGTTAGATGGAAGGGAGGACTCTAATCTCGCCCTAATAAAGGCATAATAATAATAATGCTCACTTTATTTGTTTTCAGTAATATATCGATAGTTGCACAAGTAATTTAGTATGTGTTTTTTTAATTGCAATGAAACTACTATTTATACAAGTTTATTGCATGTTAGTTAGAGAACTCACCACTTTATAGGATACAAGGGTCGTTCAATAAGTCCTTAGAAAATCCGTTTGTTTTTCCTCATTACTCAGTAGACGGCTATTCAATTTTTAGCTTTATAGAACATGTGGTTTCATTGTTGTCATCGATTGAAGCAGATAACTTTTGTTTATTTAAAAAAATGTAAAAAAGTGAATTTCGAGCAGTGATAAAACATTTATATTTGAAAGGCTTAACACCGAAATTAATCAAAGCCGAATTGGATGAAGTTCATGGCATAACTATCCCTGCATTTGCCAATGTTTATAATTGGGTAAACGAATTTAAACGTGGTTGTACATCAACAAAAGATGAACATCGTTCGGGATGTCTATAACAGGTGACTACATCCGAAATATTCGATAAACTCAACGATATGGTGTTAAGCAATCGGCAATTTAAAGTGCGCGAGATAGTTGAGGCCACAGGCATATCACAAGGTACAGTGTTTTAAATTTTACATGAAAAACTGGGCGTGAAACAAGTTTCAGCAAGATGAGTGCCGTGTTTGCTCACAGAGGCAAATAAACGCAATAGTGTGGTTCATTCTGAAGCTAATTTGGTGCTTTTTCGTAGCAATCCGGATGAGTTTCTGTGTCAATAAATAACTGTGGACGAAACACGGAGACAAAGGAACAACAGTAAAAACAGTGGGTTTTTGAAGGCGAAGACTGCGAAATCGGCTGGAAAGGTTATGGCCACAGTTTTTTGGTATGCAAGAGAAATTATTTACATCGATTACTTGGAAAAAGGAAAAACAATAACTGGTGAGTTTTATGCATCGTTATTGCACCAGTTGAGTGAAGAAATCAAAATTAACGCCCTCATTTGAAAAAGAAAGAGTAATCTTTTATCAAGACAATGCTCGGTCTCATACCTGTGCAGTTTCAATGGCTGAAATCGTGAAATTGAAGTTCGAATTGTTACAACATCCACCGTATTCGCCAGATTCAACCCCCGTGACTTTTTCTTATTTTTAAACTTGAAAAATTGCTTGGTGGACAAACGAAGAAGTCATCTTCCAAACAGATGCTTATTTTGAGGATCTTACTTTTTAGACGAGTTAAGAAAGTTTAAAAACGCTTAGAAAAGTGTCTAAAAGGAGAATATGTTGAAAAATAAAAAAATACCCAAATAACTTTGTTTTTGTTCCTTTTTTTAAGGATCTATTGAACGACCCTCGTATGTTTGTTTCTCCGTTAGATATCCTGCAAAAGCAAGATGAATACACCCAATTTATTTACCATATACAAAATACTAAGCTCAGTCTACTGTAACAAGTAGTAAACAAACTCACTTGACTAGAGAATTGTTTATGTCCTCAGACAATTTACGAGTCAAGTCTGACGTTGTAGCCGCTAAATGTTTGATTCTTAACACAATTTCTAGCACTTCAGCAGGCACAGCATCTGGTAAGGGATTGCTGGATAACGTATTACTAGGTTTCGCCTCACGACTGTCCTCTGAATCCGAACTAGGAGGAGAGCCTGTAAAATCATAGTACAAAAATATTAAAATTTGAAAAAGAATACAAACTTACATATTCAATACGTAGGTCAACCTCTGATTCACCGGAATAATCAATTCAAATGTTTAAAATAAAGGTTAAAAGTAAATTTTAACAAAATTGAAGTACAGTAGAACCTTTGTTATCCGAGCTTCCGTATTATCCGAGGCAAATTAAAGAAACTTTTGTCAAAATAAATTCTATTAACTTACAAATAAATGTAAGTTAACTGAATTGATTCCGATATTGAATTCATAGCTTGAGAGGATATATAACAAGACTGTCGTTTGTTAGTTGAATTTTCCAAATGAGTCTGTTAATTTTATTTACAAGAATAGTAAATAGTGACTTTATTTTGTGATGTTTATAAAGGTACTATTCTAAAAAAAGTTATAACTGAAAATATTGACGGTAAAATCTACTTATATAAAGCTAGACGGTAACACTGATTCATTGACATTAATTATTAGGCACTTCCCGCAATCGGACCCCCCTCAACCTTATACTTGAATTAAAACTCTCAAAGATAAACTTTTGGGAAAATTGCCAGAAGTTAACATTTTTTTATTTTGCAAGCACTTTTTGGGCGGGAAAGATTTTTTAGATTTTTTTACTTTGAGCGCGTTTTGTAAGAAAACGGTAAGAGATAGCAAAAATTGTTAAATACAAAAGTTGTAGAAAATTTAATTTTAGACCAACGATTTTTCATCAGATTTAAGATCCAATCATCCATTTAGCCACTATTCATCCGAGAAGGGAAACTCCGCCCAACGTTTTTAAAGCTAGCCGGTTTCACTGATTCACTGACATTAATTATTAGGCACTTCCCGTACTCGTACCCCCCTCGACCTCATACTTGAATTAAAGCTCTCGACGAGAAACCTTTAGCAAAATTGCCAGAATTTAACATTTTTAAATTTTGGAAGCACCTTTAGGGTGGGAAATTTTTTTTCGATTTTTTCAATTTCTCACTTTGAGCGCATTTAGTAAGAAAACGGTAAGAGATAGCAAAAATGTTAAATACAAAAGTTGTAGAAAATTAAATTTCAAAGAAGTGATTTTCCGTCAGATTCAAGATCCAATCATCCCTTTAGCCTAGCTATTAACCTAAGAAGGAGCTCCAACAAACAATCTTTCAAATTTCCCTTGTTAATCTTATGGAGATAATGTTTAATGAGTTTGAGTCAGCTGCCAAATAAAACAGCTGATTTGTGCTCGGTCTCCTATGTACAAACGAGCCAAAGATTAACAAGATTCTTTAGCGAATTTTCCAACTGCGAGCGAAGCGAAGCAGCCATCTGAGGCGGGGTTGGGACGCGAAGCGTCCAGGGGCAAAGCCCCTAGTTCTTATATAAAAGTAGAGTCCCGCTATTCTGAACTAATTGGGACCGAACACTGTTCGGTTTAGCGGGAATTCAAAATAGGCGGATTTCATGAATAATATCAACGTATTGACTTGTTAAAGCGTAAATTAAGTGCGGGGACATCTGCTAGTGTCTGTTCTATACAGCATTCATCGGCTCGGAGGAAAGCGAGGAGAAGGCGAACACTCAAACTGAACTCATATTACACGTAGACGCGTCAAATGCTCTTGACCTTGCTCTATTCTAATAGTGTAGGTTAACATCATCCGGGGTTATTTCCTTCTGTTGCTTTGATTCAGTTTTCTTCTAAAAATGGAAGAAAAGGGATAGGTTGTTCGAACTGTCCGTTTTGTCATCCCGCAGTCTGTCCGTTATTACCGCATTATTTTGAAAAAAAAAAAAAAATCAAAAATACAATTTCTTTCATGATAATGAAAACGAAGGAGAAAAACGGATGAAAGCAATTGGCAACAACACTACTAGTGCCTAGCTGTTGTATCTAATTTTTCCTTCATTCTGAAAGATCCGGTATCCTTTTCACCGGAAGCTTGTTGCCATAGCTTCCTTCCCGAAAAACGGATGGAAAATGTGAATGAAAAAACCAGCTTACATTCCAATTTGATTTCAGGCGTTTTCATCAGGCTTAGGCTTTATGTATGTTTCTATTTTATTTATTTATATAACAATAAATGTACGTTTTTTCACTAACTTCTTTTTAATTTCTCCTGCTTTTAGGTTTAAAAAATCATTATTTTTTCTGAACTCTGTTCGGAATAGCGAGACTGTAGGCCTACTGCAATTGAAAAAAAAAAAAATTTGGTCTGTGTGGGACCAGACGGTGGAAGTTATACTTATTTGGCCATCCAATGGCATGGACAGGTAGACCTACTATTGATTTAATATATTTTGGGAAAAACTAGTCCTAACTTAGAGTAGCCCTACTATTTTGTAGATGATAACATATTCTTTTATAAAAACACTAACCAACACTGAAGGCATATTTTAAAATTAGTATCCCATTTTTTCCTTCTTTGTTACTTACGCTTATGAATACTATCGTTGCATCTGTTTGGTTGGTCACAGTTAGTCTGGGGATCATGACCAGTGCTCACTTACTACACTCAGCAAAATGAATGAGCTCCCGAAGTTTCTGCATATCGTCGTGAGTCACCCTGTATATAAAATTTTTAATGAATGCCAAAAACGTGTTCAGGGGACCATGATCAGTGCTCACTTACTACACCCAACAAAATTAATAT
>JAGFPH010002357.1:45446-67098 GCA_018207615.1 Philaenus spumarius | reverse complement strand
TCAGTGCTCACTTACTACACCCAACAAAATTAATATTGCATTGTCATAGGTCCTTGATAAGTGTGCAAAGTTTCAAATCAATACGTTTTGAAGTATAGGAAAGTATACGAATATACGAAGAAAGGTATAAAAAGGCACTACCGGATTTTACTCCTAACACGTGACGCGGTTTCTCGACCGACACTCCATCCCGATTGCAACGGGCGCAAAGAAGTATAACTTAAAAAAAAAAAAAAACAGTGTTAAATATTTATTAACTGTTTAAACTAGATAGTTCAGCATTTGTTTCTAGTTATACAATATGAACAAGCCTTACCAGAATGTGACTTGGATATAGCACTGGAACTATTAGAATCTTCCTTCCATTTCACAACAGACTCTATGACATCATTAATACTGCTATGATTATCAGTAACTGCAGTGGCAGCAGACTTTTTGTGTTCTTCTGCACCTGTAGTTGAAACAAAGAAAAGTGACTTCTTGTAATCAATTTATTTGCAAAGATTGTAACCATGAGAAAAATTACAGAACACAGTATGTAAAAATGTATTCTTTATCTTTAATCAATTAGAAACAACCACAAGTTCGGTAAATAACACTACACAAATAAACTGAAAAAACTTTATTGACAGAGTTATTTTAGTTCCCTGATGTACATTTCGGTAACCAAGTTACAATCGTCGGAGGGTTCTAAATCTAAACGATTCATAACATAGATAAGTAGAGTATGAAGAACTCTTCTCCCGTTTTCTATTCAGATTGGGAAGCAACGTAACATCAGATACTGTAACGTAACAAATCTGACATCATGTGATCTGATGCAGTTACTGAAGCAATGATAGAATTGTCAACAGAAAATGCCATGAATATTCTGTCGCCCCTTGTTGCCTTAGTTTTAATCACATTTTCAAACAACAGTCCCCTAAAATCATGTCAAAAGGTGGCAGTCGGGGGACTGGCAGACAGAAGCTATGCTTAAAGTATATATGTTTGAAGTAGTGTGTGTCGCAGTCGGTTAGTGATAGATTGTAGCAAAATTTAAATACAGTATAAATATACAAAAATAATTATTGATTGATGGATTCACTTTGTTTTTCTTCTCAATTTTGTACAAAAACTGTGTTGATATTCCTTTTTGATATTGAGCCACTGTTGTTTTTTGTGCTTGTTTAATACTAGACGTATTGTAATAAAACATTTATCGAAATTTGATAAAATTTCTTTTTAAATATACAACTATTACTCAAAATTGTAAATTAGAGACTGCTTTTGGTAACTCCTGTGGCCACTGCTGCCGCAGTGGTAGCCGATTGAACGAGGAGCATAAAGAGGAGTTACGATTGTATACAAACTGATAAGATTTAAAATTTAACGGTGTCGGTTTTTGTCATTTAACTCATATGGCCTCGACCTGCCACCGCAACGGTAGCCTCAACGTGTGATAGGTAGCACAGCTTTAAAAAAAATTGCATGAATGAGGAATTTACAAAGAAAAATTACAATCCCACTGAATAACATTTACAAAACGGACCCAGAGAAATGCATTGATCATATCAGCACTATGTAAACCTGTTTTAATTAGAAGTGGGTCAAGTTACCATTACATTAAAGTACTGGTTGCAAATAATGATTCCGATTATTTTCGTACTAACTGTATTTTATTGAAAAGAACCATTAATCGAGACCATTACTTTTGTAAACCAATACACTAGCGAAAGGACATTTTTATTAAGTAATCATTGGAAGTATTCATTTTTAGAAAAATTTTTTTAATTCAGATATAAAACTTTATTTAAAATGTTACTATTGATGCTATAAGAACAAATTTTTGTGATAATTTATAAAAACCACTCAAATGTTTTTAATAATACGTAGAAAATACTGTTTTTACTTGTTATTAATAAATAAATATCACAATAATAGTAATCAATTAAACAACCTAAAGCACTAAATAGTCACACTTGAAATAAACATTAAATAAAAATGGTGCTACTTGACTCTCGACTTGTTATCCTACTTCTTTCCTTTCTTCAGGGTGGCTAGTGATATGACCTTTTGAAATTCCCTGACTTTTCCTTGCCATTTCCCTCACTAAATAACTTTTTCCTTGACCAATCTTAGAAAAAGCACAAACAAAACCAAGCTAATTTTATTTTAGTAAATCAATCAAATTATATTGTTGAGCAAATAAATTTTTGGGGAATTAATTAAATATTTAATTAAACACGGTAATATTGTAACAGTAAAATATTTAATACTATCTTTGTTATTGTACCAGCCACCAGCACTTGCAAATTACATATTTATGACTATAAATATTAAATTAAACAAAGAATTTCTCAAATTATATTTTATTATTTTATAACAAAAGAAATAACTAACTGGTTTTTGTAATCCCACTACCGGTTACAGATTTGAATTAAATATTTAATTAATTGAAACGAAGATACCCAAATTCGAAAACATTTAATAATAAAACTAACATTTTTAGAAACTGCAAGCTAGAGAAAGGTTTCAAGGACATAACACGGTAAGTGCATTGGAACAAGCTGCTACAATCACTCCCGTAACTTACCGATAATTGTTTTTATGTATCAGAATACGTAGTTTTCTTATTGATTAATTTAGAAGTTCATTTTATCTTTAATATTTATTTTCTCAATTAAAACTTGTATTAATCTATGATTTTAAATAGTTATTTTTAACTATTTTTTTTTAAATTTTATTTTTCCCTGACCTTAACCAAAATTCCCTGATTTTTCCAGAAAAGTAAAATTCCCTGACTTTTCCAGGTTTTCCCTGTCGCTAGCCACCATGTTTCTTTAACACATCCCATTTACCATTGTTAGCGAGCTACGGCGCTGTCTGTAGTCCCCCAAAGCAGAATGTGTTTTATCTTTCTGCAACGCTTGATGGTGAGACGAAAAACTTTCTGCGAGTGCGGGCATTTTAGTAATAAATTAATCATAGAAGTTTTATAGGTGAATAAGTAAGCAATTCACACATGATCAATTCTTTGTGTATATTGAACTAAGTAATTATTTAAATTTCTATAAATACTTTATAAAATTATAGATATCCCTTAAAACTTCATTAATCCTTAATTTTACTTTACATTTTCTTAGATTTTGAGTCATTCAAATCTTCTTGGATTCTCCTTACATATTTGGACTTTACTGCTTTGGGCATCAATTTATTTTTTGAGACTGGTTTGAAGTTGTTGCAGTACCGAGTCCCATATTTCTGACATTGGGCAAGTTTCAAAAATTATCTGGTTCCTTTGTAACCAGCAGGAGGTCCAAAGTCATTATCTAAGCCAACATATCAGTAGTGCAGTAGTGCCAATCTCTTCATATGAAAAATCGCTGGCAGCAGGGCTTTTAATCATTACATTGGTAATAACAGACCCTCAGCTTTCACAAATAGCTTCTGAAACTGGAAGGAAAGTACTTATAAAAAAATAGGAGTTATAGAACAATTATTATGTCCATCATCTGTCTCCGTGTTCGTTGGTGAAGTACTTGCCTCTACTCGCCGATTAGGCCTATATTGATCACAATTTCACCACTTTTTTCTGTCTTCTTTTATTTTGCCTCGGATCCGTTGTTAAATAAAATTTTGTTATTATCTTCGCTTGTGATAGATTTGTACGTAACTGCATCACCCTTAAGCCGTCTCAAATAATAAGTTTAAAGATTTTTTAAAATGATTTTTCTTAGCAACTGTGCAAACAACATGCTCGGCAGCCATGTTCTCAATGTTTTCAAATCACGCTTTACGCATCAATAGCAATCCTCATCTTGATCGGCTAATCGACTAATTAAACTAGTAGTTTATTCGACTAGTCCCTTATGTAATCGTTAGTCAGTTGATATAGACGGACTAGTCGATAAAAACCGTATGCAGAATGTCATTTGAAATGGACCGACTAGAGAAACAGATCGACTAGTGTACAAATGATAAGTATTTACGGCTAGAACAGAGATGACAAAATATTAATAGTTGTAGGCCTACTAGTCGTGAAGATCAAGTTAAAATTTTCGTTTATGATATTGATGGGTCCATACTAAATTTTTCGATTTTCGATACCGATACCTTTCAACCAAAAACAACCAGTAATTCAACTAGGTTTAATTATTTGTAATAAATACAATCTCAGTGTATGTCGGCGAAAAAATCGATGCCCGAATACAATTTGTGCCAACTTTCTAAACTACCATTGTTGAAATATTGTTTAAAACTAGTGGACCGGGCAATGCTTCGCTATTGTTTGATTTACCTAACCTAAAATTATATTCAGTTTTTGATCCAAATCAGTTGTTGATCAAAATCAGCTGTTGTTCAAAATCAGCTGTTTTAAGCTTTTCATACGAACAGCTGTTTTTTGTGCCCATGATAAAATCAAAAGAAATCTTTCTTCTTCTTCCTTAAGATTGACCTTCCATAAGATTAACATGGCAACTTTGAGGGCCACTGGGGCGAAGCCCTTAACATACATTGAGCTCATTTTAAGGGAAGCACAACTTGAGAGTGAGCTCTGTAAAATGACACTAAAAACATCAAAATCGGTTAAAAACTCTAGGAGGAGTTCTACTCACAAAATAACCCCTAACAAATTAATTATGTATAGATACAATAATTACAAATGTCTGCAAAAATATTAATTATACCCAAATATAATTAGCACTAATTTTATAAAACGCTGGCATTAAAACGTAATTTAATATACAACAGCGTATGTCCATGAAAAAAACTACTCTCGAGAACGATAATTTGTTCTTGTTTCTATGAAATACCAGCGTTAAAACTTAATTTAAATTATAACGGCTAAGGTCAACGAAAATTTTATTTAGATGACACTTGTAAAATGTCGAAAAATTGGAAATTAAATGTCGCTATTTGCAAGAATGAATAAGTAAAACAAAGGCACTTCGTCAGGACTCCCACAAACAACAAATCACGGGTAACGTAAATGCCGAAAATGCCCCAAATTCTTGACCCGACCTAAAACAAATACAATTGTTATAGTTTCGTTACCGATCTATAAAATTTGTAACTTTTCGTCACAGTACTATAGACATCCTAATTCTATAAATAGACACGATAAGAAAGGAATTCATAAGTGGTTGACCTTGAACCTATTTTACCTTCCTGTGTAATCTTTACTGAAATGAAACAATTGCCTAAACATTTTACAAGGGAAAATGTCTACATACATCAAATTAAGAAAGTTTTACATTTTTTCCTACTGATATTTTTATTGTTAAATGCTGAATTGGGTTAGAGAATGTGATTGCAAATACCGGAGATTACATTCAAAATACGGAGAACTGGCAAGTCCGACAATGACAATATAAACTGAGTATCTCTCGGTATCGAGTTTCTAGTTCGGCTATAGATTTTTGATACTGATACCAAAGATAAAGTATCGGTGGTATGGAGAATCGTTAACGAGAAACTACCCTTCCCTAGTTTTTGACCTGCAAAAAACGTTTATTCTATATGATATCTTTCTGCAGCCCTCTATTTCTTTCTGCGACAATGTCGCACCGTCGCTCGTTGTTCTGCTTTGGGGCTGTAGTCTAGGGACTCACTAGCCTACACTGTAATAGAAATAAAGTAGCCGCCCTAACCATTACTTCGAGCAGTTAGTAGCGATTACTTTGTGTTTCTGCTAAATAACGAACTTTACAAAATACTGACTAAAGTATTATCGACACACCTCTAGTTTTAAATAGAAACACTACATTATACAGGTACTAACCTGTTGGTTCCGCATAAACTCTCTTCTCTTCCAGAAGTGCTTTGACAGTGAGAGCTTTCTTCTTCTGTTTCATCGCAGGGGTATCTTCTGGTATACCATGGCTTTGTAATTTTCTCTTCTTGGCTTTAGCGTGTTCTGCTTCAGGATCAGATGTTTTTGTTACAGGATGTTTGTCTTTATCATTCAATAAAGTTGGTTCTGAAGGTTTGTCTTCTGAGATTTTTACTTTCTGTAAATAATTTTACTCATTATAATACGGTAATATTTTGGTTGGAAAATAAAGTAATAAACTATTATTTTACAAAGTTAGTTAATTGTTATTAGGCTATTTCTTGGTTAAAAAAATACTATCAATTTAAATAAAAATTTCTGTAGTTGAAGGATAGAGTTAAATTTTAAAAGACCTATTGGATTTAAGGTTTTGATTTTTAACAAATATGAACACATGTAACTTTATAGATACTTGTGTAATAAGAGAGGCAAAACATATTTTAGTGAATTTTAATTCTCAACAATTTACTCTTTTTACTGGTAGTGGTGTATACCATTACTTTAGTTTTCTACAAATACACACTTCAAAAAATTACTTTTATAAATGTAGCTACACAGTACCCTTAAGCCATCATCCACGCTAACTTCAACTGTTTATATTCCAATAATCTAAGTGTTTTGTAAACTTTACTTATTTTGAAAATAAATGATACACAGGGAGCGTGCAATAAGCTCTGGTGTGCACAGGATTGGGCTGCCCACTTGAGAAGAAGAAGAGAGAGGGAACTTGGAAGGGATAAGACCGCACGCCACTCCAGCTGTCCTATAAATACTGGCTTCGTTCTCTCGGAATTCATTATGTTATACAGAGTGTAATCATTGTATTTGGCAGGGTGGCTAGTGATGTGACCTTTTGAAATTCCCTGACTTTTCCCTGACATTTCCCTGACCAATCTTAGAAAATGTACAAACAAAACCATGCTAATTTTATTTTAGCAAGTCAATCAAATTATTTTGGTGAGCGATCAATTTTTAGGGAATTAATTAAATATTTAATTAAACATGGTAATCACGGGACGCGGTAGCGTTCCATGCATCAAGCTATGGCATACTACCGCACTATATTATGTTTGAAATGGGCGAGCTCGATTTTCTTTTTCTCTTATTTTATCAGCCGTGGCTCTAAATGAATTGAAAACTCTTATAATAGGATATATGAAGACTAATTGTGTGATTTTGAATGAAAAATCCATTCAGAATGTTATTAATAATGGTATTGAAGGGCTGTGTCACTCATTTTACTCGATACGACGATCTTGCATATCTTTGGGACCAACATTTTCTTCTCCCGAGAATGTTATTATAATAAATCAATATTTAATACTGTCTATGTTACTGAACCAACCGCCAGCAGTTGCAAATTACACATTTACGACTATAAATATTAAATTAAAGAATGAATTACTCAAATTATACTTTATTATATTATAACAAAAGAAATAACTAATTGGTTTTTGTAATCCAACCACCGGTTACACATTTGCATTGAACATTTAATTTGTACAAAGATACCCAAATTCAAAAACATTTAATAACAAAACTAATAATTTTAGAAACAGCACACTAGAAAAAGGTTTCAAGGTCATAACAGGGCAAGAGCATTGGAACAAGCTCCCACAATCACTCCTGTAACTTGCCGATAATTGCTTTTATGTATCATGGTACATAGTTTTCTTATTGTTTAGAAGTTCATCTTATCTTTAATGTTTATTTTCTCAATTAAAATTGTATTAATCTATGATTTTAAATAGTTATGTTTTAACTATTTTACTTAGAAATCTTATTTTCCCTGACATTAACCAAAATTCCCTGACTTTTCCCTGATTTTTCCAGAAAAGTAAAATTCACTGACTTTTCCAGGTTTTCCCTGTCGCTAGCCACCCTGATTTGGATAACCTAATAGAACTCCGATCCAATGCAATATTTCAATCCACTGGAAATTCGACGATAGTGGCGCTATCTATTTGGGGAAATGACGGAAGCTGTGTGAAGCACCAATGCTACCAATGATTTCTCCCTAGCGCTACATCGTGGCGCGATCATGCACTATTTTCCCGACAACCTTTTTTTCGGCACACAGTCCCCGTATGCATGCATGATCTATTTTATTATTCATGATCTATGGTGTAATATATGTGAGTTTCAGGAAAGTAATATTTGAATTTAAAGTCATTACGGGATGGTATTGGTAAAGTAAAGTTTGCACTCATCTAGGCTCTCACCTCATTAAATGAAAAACTTAATAAACATATAAGTTTATAGGGAAATGCAGACAATATATTTTTAATAAAGTAGAAATCATGTTTTAATAACTGCAAGAATGCAGACAGAACAATTATTAATAATATTGATTAATGCCTATGACGTAATAATATTTTAGCCTCAAGTGCAGGGTGCAGCATACAGAAATGCAGTCATTTAGCCTCAACACGGGCACAGCATACAGATTCTTGGAGACAGAGTGAACGCTGATTGGTTGAAGAATTAACTTTTTAACTTTGACTTGCTAAACAAAGATGAAAGGGAAGCTGATTGAGTTTTTTGAGGCCGCATATCAAATGGCTAACTTTAATAACGAACAAAGTGGACTTGTCAGGTTTTGTAAATTTTATTTTTTTATTTAAATGTGCACAGAAAAGCGTTAGTAAAGTTAAAACATTCAATTGTATGCGTTCTTAAATTTCTATGTATCTATAAATTAATCATTTGTGTGTGTGAATGTTGAGTGAAAGAGAGAATCCGATACTATTGTATACTGAATATTTATGTGCAGGTATGTATTTGTTAACTTTTGTTGTATGTTTGAAAGAAATCACGGTTGAGTAAAGGGTAATTTCAGTCACCATGTCCGACTGATTTATTTCTTTTCCCTTCCATACATCTAAGTACTTTTATAGCAATCGAATTCACGTTAAATTCAGTGTAGTGTTAAGGTTAATTATATTTTTTTCATACTGTGCAATATTTCATGGAAAATAGCGGTAGATGAGAGAGGCAATAGCTCAGTTTCTATAATCACAGGTTGTAGAAGATGTGACGTCGTCGCTCGATTCCCAGTAGTTATTATCTGTGAAAGTAGTGCACAGAAGTATAAGCATCTATCAATATGAAATAAAGACTTGATAACAGCTGGCTACAACTGACAGGACTGTTATCTCGAAGGTTATATTTTCATTTGGAGGATAGGTTGGTTTGTTTATGTATGAGTTTGTGTAAAGTAAAGTTTATTAAAATGGAAATACAGGTGGTGTAAGTATTTATTTCATAAATACAGTAAAACCTCTCTAATCCAAACCTCTCATATCCGAAACCTCCGATATCCGGCGTAGTCAAAAATAATAAATATATCTATCAAAAATGAATATTTTCGACTAAATACTGCAGTAGCGAATGATGTTTTTGAGTTGGGCTGTAGGGAATTGTTTCCACGAATTTGGAGAAAGCGAGCGCTAGGGGAGGTGGCCAAGGTAAAGGTCACTACACTACAAACAATGTGCCTACCCATCTCACAGCTTCACCCCTCCGGAAATAGTAATACTGTAGTAGTCAGTTCTGTTGTATGCGTGATGTTTGGCAGTTCGTTCGATTTCTTTTGCAACTTGTTTAACTGTGTCTTTAAGTGCTTGGTTAAATAAAAAGTAAAACAAAGGAATTTCGTCGGGACTCCCATAAAAATCATAAATCACGGGTAACGTAAGTCCCAACAAGTTATACCCGATTTCAAACAAATAAAATTATTACTTTAAAGTTTAAATACTTTTGTTACCGATCTATAAAATGTGTTATTTTTCTTCACAATAGACACCCTAATTCTATAGACACGATAACAAACGAATCAATAAGTGTTTGACCTTAAACCTACTCTAAACTTCTTGTGTACAAATAACAGCCTACACATGAATAAAAATAAAACAAGAAGCGTTTACTTAAGAAAGGAAACAATTGCCTAAAACATTTTACTGGGGAAAATGTCTACTTACATAAAACTAATAATGTTTTACATTTTCCTCATATTTATTGTTAAATGCTGAATTGAGTTAAAATACAGAGAATGCGATTGCAAATACCGGAGATTACATTCACGGAGTCTATACGAGATGGGCAGTTCTGACAACTGAGTATTTCTTGGTATCGGTAATCGGTATCGAGTTTCGGCTATCGATTCTCGATACCGATACCAAAGCTAAAGTATCGGTGGTATCGAAAATCGGTATCGAGAATCGACCCATCCCTAATTTCAACCAATTTACCCATATTAAAAAAAACCTCTCTCAAATCCGGATTTTTTGATATCCGGATCGCCCGGCGCCACATTGATCCGGATATAAGAGGTTTTACTGTAAATATAGTTTTTTTTACATTTTGACTTAGAGCAATTTTTTAAATTTTCCAAATTTATATTTTATTAGTTCCTATTCATAAATTCTTTTTATTTCTAGTAACCATATGTTACAAGATGATGTTCCCAACGTGACGCTATGTTACAAGAGTCACCAACAACGCAGGCTCTCTCGCTGCCCATCTCGTATAAATCCATGTTTTCTTATTGCTCCTTTAACTATCTCCTTCCGTTGATCCCGACAGCACAGGCTACCTTGTTCGTTGTCTGAAGACTGATCCCTTCAGGACAAACTTTCCTATCTCCGAGTAGTCTACCGACTGATCTTGACAGCACTCTACCTCGTTCGTTGTCTGACCTCCTCTTTTGAACCCCTATCACGACCTATCTACTGAATACGCATATTGACCTCTATCTGGTTTTCTAAATCATAATGCCTGAAATTTAATACAAGGCTTGTTTTCTATATTTCATACAAGCTATCTAGTTTTTCCATTTTTAAGTTTACCTTAGGAACTGTAGGTAACACCGCGTCTTTTTTCGGCTCTTCTTCAACTTTGCCGGAAGTTTCACCTTCGTTATCATCTTCTGCTTCGTCTTCTTCCTCTTCATCATTGATCACGCGAAGCCCTTTCTGTAAAACAAAACATCCTTTGTTTAGATATACAACTACATCTTTGCAAACAATGTAAAACATTTCCTTTGACTAAAATAAAACATGTTTTTAATGCTTTTTTTTTAGAATGTAGTTGAATAGTGATTGATAAAATGAAAGTTAAAAATAAAATGTATCTAGTCTATTCCATATTTTAAACTCCCCTAGCATTCAATTTACTAATATAATGAAATTTATAGACAAATTACATAACAATACCTCGAAAGACAGTGCCAGGTAAATAAATAACATCAGTGACCTAATATTTACATAATTCATGAATTTTCCTTTCTTTTAATGCGTAATACTAAATCCATAGGAGAAGGTGCCCTTAACAACATACTGAAAGTACTGATGGGTGGGAGTGAAGCTGAGAGGGAGTCGCTAAAGGTCCATTTTTTCGGTTTTACGTTAATAACTCGAAAACTACTGCCTCTAGCGAAAAAATATTAATCTACATAATATTCTCTACAAAAAGAACATATACACTTTTTTGCTAGGATCAATACTTAAGGAGCTATGAAGTGGGGGGGGGGGGGGGGGATGGAAAATTATTAAAAGTCGGTTTTATTCTTAAAAATGAATTGTTTATTGTTAAAATGACATAATAAATATTTAAGAACGGATCTTGAACATTAATTTTCGTCAAAATCTATATTTTCATCATCATCAGTGATGCCTTCTATGTATTTTGAAGGAGATATGGAGGGAGAAATTATAAAACATCTGTTTTCAGTGCTTGATTTGTAAAAGAGGTTCCAGTACTGTGAACTACCTGGTTGGGCAAGGGGGGTGGGGGTAATGGACAAATATTGAAATGTACACTTCTTTAAACATTATTTTAACACTTTTCTGACCACTTCAAAAGTAAATAAACTGTGGAAAATCTTTCCAAAATATAAATGTAGGCCTACTAGACTACCATCAAGTTTAAAAAAGTGAACTTGATTTCATCCGAATTTTTTAAAAATATAAAAAAAATTAAATTAAAAGTTTGAATTGAAAAAACACACATGTTCACCAACAATATTTTATTACACGTTTTATAATTTTTTTAATTTACATTCATTCTGAAATCACGATTTGTTACAAAAAGGTAGTTAAGCAGAACACATGTAAATCTGAACGTAGGTACTTAAATATTTAAAAAATGATTAAAACCTAAATGTTTTCTTACAATTTATAAAGGGGACGAGGAGTTTAGGGAAAAGAAGAGTTATATAGAGTGGACACTGGGGCTCGCCCCAAGGTGGCGGCTACTCGGCATGACCTTAGCCAGTGCCACGCGCTATTCTCATGTCCAAAAAATACAATAAAAATATCAGAAATAATGAAAAAACCTCTACATAACATAATAGTTAACTAACAAAATCATTCTGTGCAATAATAGCAGGCTAAACTATGCGACGAGCCAGCTACAGCGCGACATTTAAAACGCTTTCAATAATCGACGATTGCTAAGTAAGTACTAACGGTAGGTGAAAATGGCTTTCAGATATGAAACAATAAACCAAATTTTGTCTCGCATGTTAAAAATTTAATGTTTGTTTGTTTTTTAACCTTTTCGCTGCATATTAAAATCCAAGCAGCTCCCTATATTTTGCAATTATGAGTGAAATTTTAAATTTTTTAATTAAGGTTTATTTTACTTAAATATCTCTTTATTACTATTTCTTGCATTAATATATACTACTATTTTCATTTAAAAAAAAATTTGTATGTGTGAAAAACATGATTTAAGCCCTAAAAACATGGACATTTGATAAATTGTTAAATATTTTTAAGTACTCACATTAAATAATATTTACTATAAAAAACAATGACAGAAATTACACTTTCTTGAAGTTGAAATAATGTCAATAAATTTTGTTTCTATAATGGAATATTGTAATAATAATTTTGTTATTGTGAATACTTTAAAATGTTTAAAAAGAGTATTTGTTTTATTTTAAATATTCATTCATTATAAAGTAGGTTAGAATTAATCACCAATACAGTACTTACATTATAAGAAAATAGGCCTCTTAAGCCAACACTAAATCACTTCAGAACTTTAATAATTATGTAAAACAAATATCCACGTGCAATATATACTAGAAATATAATTAAATATTATCATAAACACACACATAAAAGCAATGGAAATCATTACAACCACAATATAACCTTAACTAAACACCCGGTTGGAACGTCAAATGTCAACAAAAAACACGTGATACTACAAAGTTTCAATGGCTTAGAAACAGGGAGCAGCACCTACTTGAGGCTAAATAACATCATTTCTGTTCAGTTGGGATTATAATCGACTTTTGCAGCCAAAGGAAAAGTTTTTATAACGTTGTGGACTGAAGTCGATTTACGCAGTGAACGGTAAAAATCTCAAATCGACTGTAGTCGATTTACGCAGCGAAAAGGTTAATTAAATTTATGGTTCAGAAAAACATTTTCCTCATTCGACAGTGTTAAGTTTTGTACATTTAAAGTGCACTGGTACCTTCAGCAAGGATTGGTCCTTCTAACTGTGAAGCTTCATAATTTTTCAACGATGTTTAGAGGTATAACTGACGTGATATGTTAAGCGGTATCGATTGCGAGCAGCTGTCTTGCCGAGTTAAGGCCGCTAGTGCCGACCTCTACCGGCCTCACTGCCCTGTATGCATTCAGTATAGGGAAAGCCACTCTATATAACTCTGTCCTCTCTGCCTGCATACGGCTAAATAAAGTACAGTCTTGTCACGCACCAAGTAGACCTAGTTTTACAAGGCATCAACCGCCGCAATTGTCCATCGTTCCACTGCTCTAAAAATAATGTTTTATATTTCCCCTCCTCCCAATCAGAGGTACCGGTACAGCATACCGGTGTGTACCGTCACAAATCAAGCACGGTCTGTTTTTATTGTTAAAAATCAAGTTTTAATAATAAATTAACTATGCTCATACAACGTATTAATGACTTTACTGCATTAAGTGTAATAATGTAGTATACGTCTGACAAATTGTGTGCCGAGGGAACCATTGCAGAAAATGGGGGTGGTCATTGAACCATTCGAGAATCTTAGCTCTATTTCGTGAATCTCTCTTTTGGCGTGATACAGACAAATCAACGTGACAAGATCAAAGTTTGAAAACAGTTTTGGATAAAATAATACAAATATACATTTTGGATTCTAAATTTAGAACTTAGAATTTCAAAGCATTTATTTAACTACCGTCATTACGGAGCTGGCAAAAGTACTTACCATTCTTCTTCTGGCAATAATTTCATCGATATCCGAGTGGTCAGACACCTCAACTCTCTTGAACTCCAACCTACCGCTGTTGATGTAGTAACCTCCGCAAGGGGTTTGTAACTCTTCCGGCAAAGCTTCATCATACTAAACAAAAGATAACACAATATCAAACATTTTCCCCGCCAACAGTTAATAGAAAATAAAGAGATTTATAAATATGAAGATTAAAGAAACAATAACTGAGGTTGTGCATATTCACAAAAAATAAGAAAAACTATAGAGGCATAACACAGCTCTGAATTGCTTATGAAATATTATCCAGTGCAATAAACAAAAGAACTGGATTTTCTAAACGATATAATGCTCAATGCTGAGCGGAAAAATATTCGAGAAGAATTTACGGACACATGAAAAGTAAGGAAGGAGGCACATGGAAGATGTATATAAATGTACCGATAAACAATTTTATTAACCAAAAAAGAATAGTAAGATTTAATAAATCTCAAATTTGGCTATTTGTATTGAAATTAAAGAAGTTTGGATAGTTGAAATGTCAAAAGAATGAAAGTCCCCAGAAGGAAGGCAGACGTAGGAAGAGATGCTAAGAAGACAGATCTAGGAAGGTTGGGAATGAAATAACAATTTGCTTGTAAGGCAAGGTTCATGCAGGACTGATGCCGAAGGAGTAAGACTAAATAAGGTAATTGAGTTACAGTTTGTATGTTTCCAAAACTGTCACCATGTATTTAACACTTTGAATACCAACTTATTAGAAGTTAAGAAAATAGTATATTAAAAAAGTATTTTATTTTTGTAATATTAATAAAGTTTTTCTATAAAATGATAGATAGAAAAAATATTCATATAAAAACCATAACAATTTGTGCAATTAAATACGCAGAAAACATTTGTTCATTTAAATTTCAAACATTACAACAGCTGTTTTAATAGGTATACAGTTTGTTTTTGTTGAATGTTGTTTTTTAAAGTAATGCCTAATATTTGTGCGACAGGGTGGTGTTATTTGAAATATGGTTATATAAAAAAAATTTAGATTCCAGTGACGTAATCGGACAGCTTAGTTCCCGAGTTAGATGGTGATGATAATAAAGAAGATTTTGTAGGTCAAGATGATTTCCGTAATTTTTTACTCTCTATCCTACATTTTAACCTAATTATAACCAAAGTTATGTTTCTATCTTCCTGTAATTTAATATTGGATGGATTTAAAGTAGTCAATCCAAATGCATCAAATTTATCAGTACGCAAACGTACAAATACAATTGAAGTGATAAGACCCTTTCTAAATTAAAATCAGTTTTCCATACTTAAATACCTAATAAACTAAATTCCACACTCTGTGGCGTCGCCAGAGGAGTGCACCAGGTTCCACGTCCAGAGAGGTGCAAAATTGAAATTTGCTTACTGTTATTTTAATTATTATTATAAAAAAATGTTGCTGATGGTTTATATTTTATTTACCATTTCATAAAATTAATAACACGATAAACCGGAGTTGTTTCAAACGGTGAGTTGACCGTGATGACAAAGTTTAGTGGAAGGAGAACAGGGATGGATACACTGGTGGTCAGTACGCAGACATAAACCTTCACTAATAGGCCTATCCGAGAGATTTTCGTTGTTTTTCACTGCAGTTTGGAAGTGAATAGCCTATTATTTATCCTGTCTTTCATACAATTTATAAGTTAAATGTACATTTATTTATTAAAACAACATTAAAAGCTAGACCAACTGACCAAATTCTTTTGTTATATGTAATCATTACCAAATTAAAGATATGGGTGACTGGTTTTAAATTTCATTTCTAAAAATGTATTTATTTAATCATTTATCCTAATATGTAAATAAGTATCCACAAAAAATCATCCATAACACAAACCATACCAAATGCATCCGTCACAATAAAACAAACTTGGTTCACCAGCATTTAAATAGTTATGCCTACAGCATAATTTTTAGTGACATTTTTGACGACAGTATAAACTTTTAGTATACCCTAGTTGTTTCTGGGTTGTTTAATATTTGTTTAGGCCTATAACAATTCAAGATCTATGTAAATAAAAATGTGCAGTTTTGTTTTTAGCCTAATACATATCATGTTGTTAACTCGCGCGTAAAATTTAAGAAATAATTCAATGTAGCTGAGAAAGTACATTTAAAAAAACGTATCTTTCATTTTTGTTAGATTGAGAAAATAATGCAAAAATTCCCCATACATTTTTTGGTGTGAGTGGGTGTAAACTATTAGGTGGGAGTGCGGTTTTTGCGCAAGAGGAGGGGGTGACCAAAGACTGTCCGCAAAAGGTGACATTAGCCCTATCAACGCCACTGCCCACACATAATTTTTAAAATCTCGGCCCAAAATCATGACTCTGAAGAGTTACAACCCTTTCTATATCAAAATCTGTTTTCCCGTACTCAAATATCTATGAAACCATACCCCGTACCGTACTTTCAAAATGTTGACCCAAAATCGAGTCCTCAACGTGCTACTATAATTGTCAAAATCGATTTTCCCGTCCTAAAAAACATAAAACAATACCCCTCATGGTACTTCCATAATTTTGATTCTGAAAAGCTACGATCCTTTCATTATCAAAATAAATTTTCATGCCAAAAAACATATAATAATAATGAAAGTATATAAATGAAATATTTCTTTTGTTGTAAACTTTTTATATATATAAATTAGTCAAATAAAATATGAGATTAAAGCTTGATAATTTTTTGCTAACACGAATCTGGGGTTTACTCCCGAACAAAAGCGGTTAGTCAGGTACGAAACTTCAAATAATTATCCTCAAGTCTGTTGTCAAGAAAGAATTCCTGATTTTCCAGATTTTTTTACTATTTTCCTAAGCATCTTTTTCTTGACTTTTCAGGATATGGAAGCAATGTTTTGAATTAACTTCCGAGCACTAAGTAGTAATTTTTTTGTATCTATCGCGAGAATTAAAATTTTTTAAAGACAAAACAACTTGATATTCAGATTAAGCAATAAAAAAAAAAAAACATGTAGGAATGTAATTGCAAATTTAAAAAAATATTTATTGTTTTTTTATTTGATTTTTCAGGTCCACTGTGCACTGGTCTCCGAAGGGCTAATAACACAATGTTTCCCCTTTACTTTGATTGTAAACTTGTACTACTTTTGCAATATTGTTTCAAGACATTTTTTTATCAAAACAGAGAGGTAAAAACATCAAAAATTAAAACTATTATTATATGACCTACATATTTCGTAAGCAAGGTTGAATTTTGCCCTACAACAAATGGGATGTTTTATGCTCAGCATTTATAACACAAATCTACATGAATTTGTTGAGGAATAAAATAATATCAAGTTCTGCTTACCGCTTCTGTGTTGTCGATGAATGAATCAGTTTCATCATATCCAGCTCCAAGTTCTGAATATGTTTGGCACCGACTCTGACGTTTCTTGTCACCCGTTCCCTGTAACAATAAATTCATCAATAACTATCTAATACTTAACCTAAAAGAAATATAAAACCATTTTATACAATCTGAAATATTGTGCCGGAGTGTTATACATTTTATAAGTTAGAGCTTAGGTGTCAGAGTGTGTGTGGTTTGCATTACAAAACTAACAATTTGTACACCTTACAGAAGCAAAAACCATAAAGCATTGATATGTATTTAATAACACTAATGTTTACTTAGTCCTACTGTATAATTTCCTTTGATAATGTCCATGATATACAAGAATGAAACAATAATATAAGTCCTAATGTTTACTCCAAAAACTTTGCTCTTAAGGCAGCCCCACAACCAAAAATCACAAGCAGTTAGATCCGGCGACCGGGAAGGCCATGCGACATCACCAAAACGTTAAATGAGATGCCCCGGGAACAGTCTTCGTAAAACACTCGTTGACACAATCTGCCATGTGCGCAGCAGCTGGTACCAAAACGAGGTCATTTCTATTCCAAACTGATGCAATTGTGGAACTAAAAAGTTCTGAATCATTTCAACAAACCATTCTTTATTCACAGTAACTCTTTCACCGTTTTCATTTTCAAAATAATAAGGACCGATAACTCCAAAACTTGCAACACCATACCATACAGTCACTTTTTCACTATGCATAGGTTGTTTTGCTTGCTTACGTTACCATTTAGCTCAAAATGAGGTTCATCAGACATTATTAAACGTTGCAAAATGTTTTCGTAATTAATTAGGTGCACAAAATCTTTCACAAAATATAGCCTAAGACGTAATTCAGGATCAACAGGATTGAGTTTCTGTGCAACTGTTAACTTGTAGGGATGAAAATTCAAATCAAGATGTAAAATTCATTGTAAATTTTTATTTGACACTCCTAGTGCGTCAGATTGTTTCCGGATTGATCGATATGGGCTTTGCAGAACGTTACACGCACATTTTCAACATTGTTTGGAGTACGTACAGATCTAGGCCAACCAGTTGGTTTTATTTTTAATGCAGATGCACTATTTCTGAAATTGTTTATCCACAGTTTATTAGTATTCCTACAAGGAACAACACCATGACGAGGATCATGGAAATTGTTATGAAATAACCGTTGCGTAGCAGTAACAGATTCATTATTAAAAAAAAAAGCTTCGATAACAAAAGCACGATGTTGAACTGTCCTCCATGTTTACTGAAATGGCATCAGCTGTGTTCTTAATTGTTGCAACAATCAACAGTCTAAACAAAATAACAGCTGAGAAACAGCTGTTTAAAAAGTGTCAGGTTTCATTGGGACACCCAGAGTACTACATGATGGTTTGGTGTAGGCTGTTTAATGCGGTTGATTAAGGTAGATTTAAAAATACATAAGAAATAAATTAAAACAAGATTTAAACATTAAGATAGACGAGTCTAACAAAAACTTAAAGCAATAATTAAAAACTTTTATGACAGAAAATAATTAAAAAAACATGGGGATATTTCTATAGCTAATAAAAATAATTTTTGACATATTGGCAATTTAGTTCAAACCTCTAAAACTAAGGACTGTTAGGGCAAAGTGAACATTTTTAAGTTGCAGCTCCCGTCGAGTTCACGATCACTGCAAAAGAAGCAACGAGAAGAGGTGAAGAAAAGAATGAATGTATTTTTTCTCTTTTATTAATGTAAGCATATCATCGTTTTCTCTTTAGGCTACTCCTAAAAAGTCCCTTTATATTATTAAAACAGAATATTTTTATTTTACTTAGATACTAAATAATTAGGAAACAAATTTCACAAAACTTATTTCATTATTAGGCTACTCGGCTTTAACAAAAGAAAATTATTTTTGTAACACCCTGTTTATTATTAACCTGAATCAAGACAAGAGCTTTCCACTATACATCACATTTTCATGACGACCAACTTGCAATGTATGTGGGACTCTTTCCCAATCGTCGGTATTACCAAATGATAACCAAATAAATTAAAACTGCCAATAAAAGGGTAAAAGAACCTGTCGGAAGTCCTTTAATAAACTAACCCTATGTTTTTCTTACCATATTTTCTTCCATATTATCTAAAAAGATTACGTTCCAACATTTTTATCTAGCACGGCCTAAAGATAATTCTGAAATTTGTATGTCAACATTTCAAATGACATATATCTAAAACATTATCAATAGCTCATAGTAGCTAACCAACTATGACAAGATTAGATTAGTGTCATTAAACTTAGCATTGCATTTCCAGTCTACTACATTGTAGCCTTCAGATAATGATAAAAGTCAAATAATCAAAATTAGTCATAACTTTTACAAACTGTGATAATAAACTGTAACCGGTTGTACCTGGTAATCACTGATGAAACGTGATATAGATACAATCTTGACAGTTATTTAAATAAAGTATGCTCACTCAATAATTCAACCACGATCGAAATTTAATACTGACATGATAACTATTCCCAAATAGTGGTTTGTAGCAGAAGATAGAGACTTAGGCTAGGTTTTGAAATTGGTTTAGCTCACAGTATCCACACTTGTACCAGTAAGTAAAATCATGAGGAAACTATTCACTTACTATCTATGGATTACGTATAAAGCTAAAGAGTTTGACTTCAAGTTTAACGAAAACTTACAAGAAATGTCAAAGAAAATTTAGGCTTGTAAATTATAAATAAAAGTGGTTTATCCCTTTAAAATGCAGTAGAACCTTGGTTACCCCCGATTTATAAATTTTCATCCAATCGTTAGAGCCGTTAGCGAGATCTCCGAAATAAATTTATAAATATACAAGAATTGCTTGTTTAATAAGATAAGATACTAAGTTAATATAAGTTATAATCATTTTTTTGTTATATAACAAGAAGTTCATAATTTACATACGCTACCTAAAACTTTTCGGGGATAACATATATTTTGTCAATGGAAAAGTTAAAATTTCTCAATAAATATTCAAGTAGGAAGAAAAATATTTATTGTTCCAATTTGTTTTTTGTCACTTACAAAAACTATATTACATATCTTATCAGACCTGCATAGGTAAACCAACAACAAAACAAATTTAAGATAACCCCGATTACCTCACGTTTATACATAATGTAGTTCAAGATAAAAATACCCGTTGGAATTGTCTAAAACTTGAGCAAATGATTTTATAGTTTTACTAAATATATCATCATAGAAATACTAGTGAAATGCAAAGCACAGGGCTGGAGTAGAAAGGGCGGAGTTGTTAAAAATAGAACAGGATAAATGCAAGTTGAATTCGTGAGTCATGGGTTCCATAACGCCAGCCTTCTCAAAAATTTTATCGAAATGATATTATAGTATAAAACAAAACATTATGGTAGGCCTACTACGTAAAAAAAAGTCTCCCGAGATCAGGCTGTTTCAGATGGGTATGTAAAAAAAGTTATAGCACAAAATGAATCTCTAAAAATAGGTACAATAGGGTTGTAACCTAAAGGAACAAAAAAAAAAAAAAAAAAAAAAAAAAAAAAAAAAAAATTTTTTGAATAAAAAAAAAAAAATTTAATTTAATAAAAAAAAAAAAAAAACAAACCGCACACGAATCGGCCATGTAAATCTTCAGAAATAGGTATCAATAGGGTTGAATCTAAAACAAAACAGAAATTCCCAAAAGTTCCATTTTAATATAACGAAATAAAAAATTACATTTCATAATTATGGCATAATTCTTTTTCGTTAAAAACAAACTGGATGAAAATCGGTCCAGTAGATCTCCAGAGAAAATCGGTATCAATAGAGTCACCAAACATTTACGGCTACACTGAATATTGACCATTTTACTTATTACAATTGTAAAAAAAATAGCTAAAGTACTTACTCGAATAAAAGAGGGAGATGTTTTTGAGCAATGTTTTCAGGAACATCTTGAAAACTAATAATTCGACCACGCAGCTGAACCGCTGACGTGAGTTGAGCAAATTTCCAAAATTAAGTTTACAGACCGATATTTTAGGGTTTCGACCAACAATTTGGGAAATAGGTCTATTCACGACGGTGCTAAATAGCTGCAAAATGGTTCGCACGCCATTCCGCATATTGGGAGTATCTTCAATAACACAAAGCATTGCGTGCTTCGCACGCCATTCCACATATTGGGATTGTCTTCAATACACAATGCATTGCGTG
>JAGFPH010002357.1:35269-45436 GCA_018207615.1 Philaenus spumarius | reverse complement strand
ATTGGGATTGTCTTCAATACACAATGCATTGCGTGCTTCGCACGCCAAACCTCGTATTAGGGGTATTTTCAACACACAAAGCATTGCGTGCTTCGCACGCCAGCCCCACGGTAGAATCCACCACATTTTCTTTGAACCGGGTACTTCTATGGTATTTCACGTTTTGATCGATTTTGGGGGAACCAAGCGAGCTATAAGGTCGCGTAAAAAAACAAAATGTGCAGAATAACATCTTACATTTATATTTTTAGAAAAAACTCTAAAAAAATTCATTCTCTTAGTAAAAATCTCAAAAAATAGTTACTTCCGGTCAAAAAACTTACTTCCGGTTGTTGGATTTTTTTGGCTAACGAACTCGTCCGAGCCACTTACACAACCAACACGTGTACCAAATTTGGACCAAATCGGACTTAAAATGCGACCGCTAGAGTGCGAACACATATATACATATATATATATGAATTTTAATGACACCCCAAAACGTGTTCTGGGGACCATGATCGGTGCTTATTTGCTACTCCCGACCTTAGGTCTCACCATAAGGGCCACTGCAATAGCTCATTTTTCCTATGGAAATTCGCTAAAAAATAGCTAAAGTACTTACTCGAATAAAAGAGGGAGATGTTTTTGAGCAATGTTTTCAGGAACATCTTGAAAACTAAAAATCATAAAAAGGATAATTCACACGAAAAAAGTGTCATAAAACATTATTTTTTGGGGAAGTATCCCAATATTTTATTTTGATACATTTATCTGTTCTGGAGGACATTTACTGGGACAGATGAACAAGAGGGTTTATCTTCTAAGCAGTTTATTTTTAAAGTACAGACCCTAAAAGTATTGAAACCTACAATTTATTAAAATTGTTGATCATATGTACAAAAATTAAAACAAAGGTCCATTACAAGACCACACAGTGAGCGAAAAATAAATAGTTTTTATAGAAGATTGAGCAATTAACTTTCTAACTAATTTTAATCTTATTCTGCATTTTGTTATTTACCTGTATATAGATCATCAACCTTTGTATTGTACTAAATCGTTACAAAAATTATTAAAAGCCAATATCAAAAAGACACAGATGTGGTCGAAATTTCTTTGGTTCTAAATGTATAAAACAGGACTTTATGAATGGCCAACATTTTAAAAAAAAGCAATAAGAACCAATAAGGGTCCCATATGACAAATATAGTTGAACGTGTAAACATTATCACTTTTTTACTATCCGCAAGCCACATTTTAACATTCAAGGCAACTAATAGGACCAAAAATTACAGATGTTAAATTTAGAATACACAGTGTAGGCCTACATACATAAACATAGCAAGAACATAATCATACATTAATTAAACATTTAATTCCCACTATATCTTACTAATTTTACAAATTCATTCAAAATTAATCATTTGATACTCAATTTTGTGAATTTTACTAAATTAAAAACAAATTTAACTTACATATTTCTCCTCAAACTGACGAGCGATTCTTCTTACATCGTCCTCATCTTCATCAAACTGTAACAAGGTTCCATTAGCTTTGTCCTTGTGCTTTTTCTGCAGCTGCTTCTTCTGAAAATAAATAATAATGGTTAAAAGTAGTTGAAATAAAAGCAAAATTATTTTATAATAATGTTATTCTGAATTATTTTTTAGACACTTAAACTGTGGGCTACGTTAATAAATAAACAAATTCAAAATATATAGGTCTATCTAATTAAGGCACCAGCATTCATTATAGGCTTCACCCGAAAGAAAACAAAATATTTTATTACTATTTTTTTTTAAAGTTGTGCACTTGTTTTAAATTTGATTAAGATGTTACGCCTGCAATATCTTTATAGCTCAAAACTCAATCGGAGCCAATCTCATAAAACCTTCAAATTATTAAATCAGATAATTTATCTGGGTTTGATTGTGCTTGAATATGAACACCTTCCAAATGTTACATTGTTAACATTCCATGCTGGACTGTTCTTGCAAAACTCTTCATACATTTACTTTTTGTGCTGCTTATTACCATGTTATAAGTCCTACGGTTTTAAGCTTATAATACACAGAAAAGTTTACATTAAAAATTGTAGACTAGATATAAGTCCTACGGTTTTAAGCTTATAATATACAGAAAAGTTTACATAAAAATTGTAGACTAGATGTACAATAGATTAGGCCTATCTGAGTACAGAAAAAAAAACCTGAACACAAAATCTCACAACAAAAAGGTTTACTAACTTCAAACGCGTTTCAACGATAATGTCGCCATCCTCAGAGATGCACGGGCTACAGTAATCAAACTATAACTAACCTAACAGTGAGTCAACACACTGTATTTATATAAAACTAGACCTACGTGGCCTATCTAGAAGGGGAGGGGGCATACCCTAAAGAGGGCGTGTCATAAAACTATGCTTAGACGTTAAACCACCGCCTAACGTTATTCAAATAAGAATATAACTTTAAAAAATTTACTAAACTAATGCTCATATTTAACAAAACATAGTATTTATTACATAAATAAAGAATTCTGTGTAGGACCTAATCTATATCTATATATATAAAATTCAATGTATGTCCGTCTGTACGTTTGTCCTTTATGCGTTACCAAACCGTCCATCCGATTGCTTTGAAATTTTGCATAGTAACACAGGTTAACCCTGGGAAGGTTTAAGGAAGGTTTAGGGCTACGCCCCAGTGGCCCTCAAAGTTTCAATGTTAATCTTATGGAAGGTCAATCTTAAGGAAGAAGAAGAAATATTTCTTTTGATTTTATCAGAAACAGCTGTTCGTATGAAAAGCTTAAAACAACTGATTTTGATCAAAAGCTGATTTTGATCAACAACTGATTTGGATCAAAAACTGAATATAATTTTAGGTTAGGTAAATCAAGCAATGAGCAGAATCCCATTATAATTTACATCGACCCTCAGGGATACGAATTACAGGCTTTCAAAGTTTCAAATTAAGCAATAGCGAAACATTGCCGGGTCAGCTAGTATATATATAAAAATGAATTGCTGTTTGTTAGTCTCGCTATAACTCGAGAACGGGTGGACCGATTTGGCTACTTTTGGTCTTAAAATGTTTGTAGTAGTTCATAGAAGGTTTATAAGTAAAGAAAAGTTTGAAAAGTTTCCCGAAAAAGTTTCAAATTTGGAAGAAACTGAACAGCATTTATTGTATGAACTCAAAACCATAGCTCACAAAAACAGCTGTTCGTATAAAAAGCTTATGTTTGTTTAGATGTATTACCATAGCAACATTACTTAGCAAATTTATAATCACTTAATACTCTTCAAAACCAACAGCTTTTTAAGGTTAGATTGAAAAACTATAAACAAACACAAATAAAAATGCTTACAGAATTATAATTCAACTCAAACATTGGTTATTAAATATCTATATAGGCCTACTTAGAGATATGCTGCTTAAAATATTGTTTATATAAAATATATCATAACTATGAAGTTTTTAATACTTTTCAAAACATATTTTTGCTATCAATAATAATAATAACAAACAAATTATTTGACACCATGCATAACCATAAACATACACGAGTTTAAACATATTTTATTGAAAACTAAACAAACCATCTGAATTAAACTAAATGCCATTAAAATATCACATTCGTAGCTTTATTTTGATATATACTGTATATTGAAATACTAAACAATACATATCTTATACTAATTATGCCTGTACATTTAAAATTACAAACTCTATTTGAACCAGTTTGTTACATCCTAAATTAACGCGGATGTTACAAAGTGATTCGAATATCTTTTCTACGACCCCCAGCTAATTTAAACCCTCGCTAAGAAAGTGTTAAAAGAAATTCGAAATTTTAGGGTGGTTTGGGGAAGGGGATCAAAGTTACTAAAAATCCTTATAAGAACGAATTGGAATGAAATTTGGTACGTAGCTTCCTCTAAGGCCGTAGGTGCTCGCAACATTGTCAATGAAATTAAGTAAAAGTCAAACTTAGTAAAAACTATAAAAATTAAAACGATATATTTAAAGCTTTTTCATGTTAGATAGTAGTTTACAGGAATACAATTTTCAGTGCTTTCCTAAATAGCGTAGACTTTTTTTTTCATGACCACAGTAGGATACGCACAGGTATTCAACGAACACTTAAAAAGAATTACAATTACGACAAAAAGATTGAAAATACCAACAACCACGGGCAACGCCGTACGGGTCAGCTAGTTCATTATTAAAAATTAGCCTACTGGAGATGTTACACATTACACAGCATGAGTGGAAAACATTTTCCATCAGTTTTTACAAATGTTTTGACTGTTATAGTTTTAGATTTCAAAACTATTAATTTTTTAGAATTTTGAGATCATGGAGTTTTTAAGGTGTTCTCAAAAACCCACCTAGCCTTTCTATTTCTGAAAGTATTACAGCTGAATTTTTGGAAAAAAACTTTAGTGTTAGAGGCATCTAAGTACTTTCACTCATTCAATTATCGAAATCATTTTTAAATGTTTATCCAAACAATTTTCTTTGCAAAAACTTTCTTGTCATCAACTTGGCAAGTTCCCCCCTCCCCCAAACAATTTCATAAGCAAGAACCTACAATGTAACTTGAAGCAGTTTAAAAATACTCAATGCCCCAGGGAATTTTCTTTTTGTTGTAGATTTGAGTTGACAATACTCAGCGATGCCAACCACTGTGACTTTTAGCCATCCTTAACAGGCTGTCAGTTGCTTTGTTTACTGTGGCCATGACACGCCCAGCTTTTCCCGCAGAACGTCGTTGGGGCATTCAGTGTCCCAGTGTACGGGTAGTGTTAGTTTTTCTTTAAGTGTACCGGTATAACATATTTAGTTTCCATAGTGTTATTTGTGTTTTGTTTTTAGACTTTTAGTTAGAATGGATAGATTACAAACTGAGCAAGATATTTTAATTCAGTTAATAAGTTACTTTCTTCTGAGCCTGATGTACCTGACGCATATGTCGATAAATCTGACAGTGAAAATGAAGCAGACTTTTTGGAAGAAGATGATGTTATGCCTGACATGATTTCACCTGATGATTCAGAAGATGAGTATGTAAGTTAACTACAGTTTGGAGCACGAAATAAAGGGGGGTGAGAATTTGTGCGCTGTTACCAGACATGGGACTGGCAAAGCGAAGAACGGTCGAGAATCGCTTGCTCTGCGTCACGACCTGCGTCACTATATTCTCGACCGTTCCTCTTTTTGTCAGTCCCATGTCTGGTAACAGCGCAAAAATTTCACCCACCTTATTTTGTGCTCCTGACTGTAGTTCAAATGTTTCAGAAGATATTGAGGCTTTACCATAGAATGAGGAGGATCATGAAGAAGTAGAAGTTGTACAAACGCCTCCGAAAAATGTCATTCAAATAAAAAAGATGAAATGATTTTGGTGGAAAAATAAATATCGCTGGAAAACAAGGTTTTCAACAAGAGTCTGTAGAACATCTAGAAGAAATATAGTTTTGGCAAGGCCTTGTCCAAAGTTAGCTGCCAAGATTATCGTTTCTCCATACATTACTAGAAGACCACATGTTTTTGAAAAGGATAGGACTGCTATAGAGAGCCAATTCGTGTTTTGGTGCCAACCCGTCAACCAGAGGGCTGGAAGATGCAGTATCTGCCCATGAAATAAGGATACGAAAACCACCATATTATGTGCTTTTTGTAAGCAGTTTTAATTCCAATGAAGAAAACTAGAAACAAGATTGAAAAGATACGATTCTGCTAAATCTTGTACAAAAATGTAGCCTAGGTATTTTATTTTTAGTGATTACACACACACTAACCATAAAGGTTCATGTAAAAATATGCTTCTGCAGAAGTTAGAGATCTAAAGAATATGAAGTATAATTGTTTAATGAAAATTAACATTTTTTTTACGAAACAATGACTTTTTATTTTTGGGGCACCTAATACCCCAGTGTATGGTTTGTAACCGAAATTTAGGTGTACGATTCCAGGGTTAAGTTGAAAAATTTGTAAAGTTGGAAATAACAAAATGTTAGCGATTATAAATATTTTAAAATAATTTTGATAGCTGGTTTTTCAGGTATTTATTAGATAGACTAAGAATAAAAGGGTGGCACAGAAAACCTCAAATCTCTATGTTTAGCATTAGTGGCATGTTCTAATAGGTACATACAAATCAAACGGTCTGACAACAATATTTTGTTGGATACTATTCAATCAAACAATTCTAGACACTGAAATCAATTCTCTGCTGAATAGGTTGGAATGCTGCTTGCTATCTTAGTTGAAGTTGTCATTATAATGGAATGGGCAAAGGAAGTAGTGGGGTTTACAGGTTGGGGGTTCCCTCCCCTTCCCTATTTACACCCTCCATGAATTAATTCCTCTCCCCCATTGTATGCTTTATCACATCAACACACAGTCTAGCTAGTCCCAAACTCTACAGAACCAAATAGGTCAAGCATCTACAACATGGAATAGGCATATATACTGTAATTCCTACAGTGACACAGTGACAAATTTAATAAATACACATTAATAAAGTGTGTTAATTAATTGATGAAATTATTAATAATGAACACAGTTTCACAAATAATTTTAATGAAGGAATAATTAAACAACTGTCAACCAATAACTTATTCTTTCAATTTTTTTTTTTTTTTTTTTTGCTTTCCATGCCACTTTGGGCCTTTCGGCTAACGAGCATGTTTTTTTGGGTTTTTAATATTTTATGGTCCCCCGCGGGATTTGAACCCGGGACGTCTTGCGTATGAGGCAAGTACCATAGCCGTTACGCTATGACAGAGGACCTTTCAAATAAAGATACATAACTTACATGATCAGACCAATGTGACCCAGTAAAAGAAAAACAAAAATGTTCCTTTGTTGAACAATTTGGCATTTTAAAACTCTATCCGTTTTATGTGATTGTTGTTTATATGTATGTTTGCACTATAACCCAAATACTTTAATTATAACTCATGTAGGAGACTAAATAATAGCCAAGAACTCCAAAATATAATATTTCTTAAATAGGCCTAGGGCCTATATATAACCAAAAGTGTCTCAGGTAGAAAGATCTGAAACCTTGAAAATCTTGATTAGGCATAACTTTACTATTCGACTCTAACCTAATATATATTTGCAGACAACGACGTTGTTTTACATTCTACTGTTAAATGTTAAATACAGGTAAACATACTGTGACTAAATAGGTTAGGTTAGAACCTTTTAGGTATTTTTTTAATTATTATTTTTGCATTTCTGTTAGCTCTAGGTTAGCCTAGAGTCGAATAGTAAAGTTGAGCCCTTGTTTATTTCTTATGTAAATATACAGTGTTCATAAAGTCCCTTTAACAAAACTTTGTATATATGTATATATCTTGTGTTGTAAATAACAGGATTTTTTTGACATATCTGAACCTCTATGATTGGGGGGGGGGGGGGGGTGGGGGGGGTAACAATTTCAAATGTAAAGTTAGGTCAAATAATACATCATTGAAAAGCATATTAAAAGAGAAACAGAATGGTGCAAACTAGAGCTTAGAGTTTCAAAGTAATGGACAATCAAAGATCTGGAAAATTGTAATTTTTATCATGTAGGCCTAACAACAAAGCAGGTTATTAATTTGTTAATATTAGGAATAAGTAAATTGTTGAGAGAGTACTTTTTTCTTTTCTTTTTTTTTTTAAAGTTATTTGTCATGTTTTTATGACTAGATAAAAAAAATTAAAATACAATATAAAAATCTTACCAAGACAGAATAGCATTTTAGTTACTTTTATAAAAGACTATGGTAGGCCTAAATAATGTTAAATGTTCAAATTAAATGTATTTCTTATTCTTATATTTAATAACAGCAGTTATAATAATGGTTAAAAGAACCAGCAAGGTTCAATTCTACACCAACCCTGACCTAAAAGCTAGAAATACAAAAATAATTGCTTCAAATTTTGAAATCAGCTGTTAATGGAAATATTGCAGCTAATAATAGCTATATTATTATCAATCTGTTATTTTATTCAATTGGTTGCTATGGTAATAAATGTAAAGACATGTGTTGGTTTATCATTCTAGGCCTAACCTAAGATTTTTTCCCGACTAAATTTAAAAATATTGAAATAAAAAAAAAGGTTTCAATTATTTGAATTACTAGCCTATGTTACTCAGGGATAGTGTAGCTTTTTATTAGTAAAACTATTTTTTCAATCAGTTCAGTAGTGCCAGAGATTAGCCTACCCCCTACATACAAAAAAAATTACCTCTTTATTATAGTATTTAGATAAGCTTAGAGATGGTGTTATTTTGAAAATTGAAAATTTACTTATAGTCTATAATTAGAACATAATATGCAATTAGGCCTATTTTATAAAAAGAAAATCCAACAATAAAATTAATTAAGAGTTAATATAAAAATATACAAAATACTACAGAAAAAGATGACCTAGAAGCCACAAAAAAAACCTTAACCTACCCTGTTGGGTCAAAATGAACTGGATATTGATTTTTTTTAGAAAACAAGATAATAAATCAAACTTCAGCATTGATCTCTAAGCAACTGAAGCCTAGAAGAGTAGGGGGAGTGCCTGGGTAATACAGCTAACAATGGATAAAATATGTTACAATTTTTGCTAATGTCATATATATATGCCACATTTTAATTCGATAGTGTAAGTTACAGGTAAAATCCACTATGAGCTTTATTTAGTCACTACTGGTTTCAACCATCTTGTCATTTACAACCTCCTTAAATTTAAAGCATCAAACTTAAAAAGTTTCATAAAAATTTGCTTTATTGATTGAATAAAACTTGAACATAGAATATAATAAGTTTATTTACTCAACTAAATAGGTTTATGAACGAGTAAATGAACACAATAATTAATTGTAAGATTCTGTGTTTAAGTATATTACTTTCTAACAAGTTAAGCTCAGAATTTATTTATATTAGTTCTATTGAGCGCTAGGTAGCCTAGCCTACATGTTTTGCCATAAAGCATCATCAGACTACTGGTTAAAATTAAAGTGTTTATTTATATAGGCCTCTATATATGCCTGCAAGAAGAAAACTAATAATATATCTAAGAAATAATCTTATAAACAAAACAAAACTACAAAAGAAGGGGGGAAAGGCACTGGTCACCACAAAAGGAATAGGCCTCAGTGGAGGAATGAAAGTTTGAGTTAAACAATAGTGAGGTTGTTTAAAGAAAAATTTAACTAACAAAACAACTTTAATGATCTCTTTCTTTTTAAAGAATCACTTATCGGATGTAGGGCATAATTAATTGTAATTGCATTAAACATTTTTTATATTCGATCACAGTTAATAAAAATACAAATTAGGCTAAGTAGGCTAACATAAAATAAGCAGATCCTTTGAAACATGCCAATTTAATGAAAATAATTCTGAATTACTTTCTTGTATTTAAACCAATTGCATAGTTCTGTGGCACAAATTTACTATACGACCCCACACCAACAGAAATGCAAGAAAAAAGTAGCCTCAACAGTAGAATGTAAAACAAGGCATTTAGCCAACAAAAGTTATTTAATTAAGTAGGCCTAATATAAATGTTTGAATAAAAACATCACTATCCACACTAACTGAAAATATAATTCCTAACTCCATATTCTCTTATTTACCTTCATTTCCCCCGAAATAAAACTTTCCTAACTTAATTGTGATTCATCTCGGTTGTTTTTGTGAACCTAGTGATCTTTATAGTTGTATTTAGGCAATTAGCCTATACAATGCAGTTATGATTTATTAAATGCATTAAGTTGTCAATATTGTAATACATTTTTTGTTATATTATATAGGCTACAAGTAAGTGGATGATAGCTTTGCATAACTGGGGGGTCCTGGTGGAAATCAACTGTCTTTGGAATGTTTTATTAAAATGCCAATTGACAATAAAATGTGTTTATTATATCTTTAGTTATATTTTGTGTAGCACCTAATTATTAGTATTAGAAATAAAAGCATCCACTAATTTTGTACTGATAGCTGACTCATATTCATTCTAAGGTTTCAGTTTTGTATAAGTTCTTGTTTTTCTTAGTTTAGTACATAATTATTTTATTTTTTAGACAACAATAAGTATTGATGAAATAAAACAATAACACACAATCTCACAACAAATACGTTATAACATTTTGACCCAGTTGAGTAAGAACAAACTAGTAAAA
>JAGFPH010002357.1:20818-32600 GCA_018207615.1 Philaenus spumarius | reverse complement strand
GGTGGAATGAGGACTATATTGCTGCATCGGTAAACAAGAATAAGGCAGCATGGCAAGTGATTAGAAATGAAGGACGATCAAACAGAATGGCAGCTAAGTCTCCAACTGCTGAAGATTTTGATGTTTTCTTCTCTGAAGTGATACAAAAAGTGCGCACTAAGATACCTAATACAAATGTAACTGACAGTCAGTTGTTGAGTAATTTTAAAGTCACTAATGTTGGTTTTAGTTGGAAAATGATTAATGATGGTGACATATTAAATGCAGTGAATAAGTTAAAATCTTCTAAGTCTAGAGATATATATGATATTTCGAATTTTTTGATTAAGTATGTAATTTGCAGTATTGCTCTGCCACTTGCTATATGTCTTAACACCTGTGTTCAGGAGGGTAAATTTCCTCATGAACTTAAGATGTCTAAACTGGTGCCTATTTATAAGAAGGGTGATAGAAGCAGGATGGAAAGCTATAGACCGATTTCCCTTGTGCCTATATTTTCAAAAATTTTTGAAACCGTGTTCAAATTGCAGTTAAGTGATTTCTTTGAAGTAAATAATCTCTTTTCGGCAAGTCAGTTTGGATTTAGACCTGAAATGTCGGTGAGAAGCGCAATGGATGTACTGATTTCTTACATCTTAGAAGGTTTTGAAAATGGGTTAGCCACAACTGCTGTAATGTGTGACTTAATCAAAGCCTTTGATTGTGTGGATTATGACATTTTATTGAATAAATTGAAGTATTATGGGGTTGCTGGGTCTGAGAGTGATTTCTTAAAATCCTACCTTTCTGATAGATGGCAAAAGGTCTTTGTTAATGGTGTATTATCCTCTGGAAATAAAATTAAATTTGGAGTGCCTCAGGGTTCGGTCCTTGGTCCCTTCCTGTTTCTAGTTATGATAAATGATCTGGAGGCAAATGTCTGCTCCCGGGTGGCCATGTTTGCAGACGGTGTGACTTTTTTTCAATCTGACCAATGTCTAAAATCTTTGAACGAATACCCTGGTACAGTCTTGCATGAAGCCAATGTTTGGTACAGTGCCAACAAATTTTTATTAAATGTAGACAAGACACACGAAATTGTGTTTACTCTTACCAGGGCTATGTGCGAGGCTAATGATAAACCCGTTAAACTGCTTGGCATGCATTTAGATGTAAAGTTGACCTGGGGGCAGCACATTGACTCTGTCTGTAAAAGATTGTCTAAAGCTTTGTACCTGATTAGAAATTTAAGAAACTGTTTACCTAAAAGCTATTTAAGAACTGTTTATTTTGCCTATTTTCATAGTGTGCTATTGTTTGGTCTCCTATTTTGGGGTAATGCAGCAAAAATCGACAGAGTGTTGCTCTTGCAGAAAAGAGCTATTAGACTGATCACATTTAGTTCGTGTGATGAGCACTGTAGGTCTTTATTTAAGCAGATGCAGGTACCAACTGTCATAAGTCAGTATGTTTTTGAATGTTTGATGTTCACTAAATTGAAGCTTGGTAGATTGGTGATGAACCATAATGTGCATACCCACAATACTAGAAAAGGCATGCTTATACACAAGCCCTTTGCTAGACTAAGTATAACTCAGACATCATATCAATATATTGGTATGTCCATGTTCAATATGCTCCCTGTTGGAGCTTTTTCTGTAGATATTAAAAAATTTAAAAAAATTATGTAGGCTATGGCTGGATTTGTAATAACCCTTTTTATTGTTTAAGTGAGTTTTTTCAGGCTGATGTCAGGAATATTGTTTTTTAGTATATTTGTTAAATGTTGCTCTGATTTTTGTTTTATGCTGTTGTTGTGCTGTATTTTAGTAATTAGTTAATTTATGTTATTACTTGACAAGATCAATACACTGTAACATGTGTCTCTGGATCGATAAATAAATCAAATCAAATCAAATCAAATTTTTTACTTTATTATGGAATTTCACCACGCAGCCTACCGACTGTGTGATCACACTTAATACAATTAAGTATTTATACAGGCCTACTGGTATTTTACAGAACATTGACATACATTGAACATTGCTTTTTATTTAATTTGTTCATTTTATTAATGCATATATGTTGGTTTTGTTATGGCACAGCCTACAACTAAATTAGATCATATTGTTAAAAGCATAAGTTGGCCACCTAGTCTTCATAACAGCTGTATGGTTATATACTTTCGCCACATCTTTTATCATGGCTGTAGGCTATTGGAGGTAAGCAGGCCTATACGTTAACACTCCCGCCATTATGAAGGCTATGTTGCTAACTTACTTAAGTTAAAAAATAATCTAGGCGTAACTTTCTACTATTTGACCCTCGGCTGATATTTTTGCAGACGACGACACTGTTTTAAAAACATTCTATTGTTAAATGTTGAATACAGGTAAATACTGTGACTAAAGACTATAAGTTAGAGCTTCAGGCTATTTTTTGTGTGTTTCTGTTATTAGTAGCCTAGCCTACATAGAAAATAATTAATATACTAACTTACAGGCCTGTATGTTTACAAATTGTTTCATTTAGTTACTTGAGTTGATCAAAGAACAATATAGGCTAACTAAGTTAAATTGGTAACACTACTTACTTTTATAAAAAAATGCCTTCACTTCAGTTAACGGCTGGAGTAGGCTATGTATAGGCCTACTTTGCCCTGTATTGAGTCCTAAAAAACCTGAAGTTGCCTAATTTAACTTACAGCCTTTAGTCACATATGTTTCCAGTTTGTAAACATATATGCAGTTTGGAGCACTTCTTTCTTTCCTAAATTCTTCAGCTGATGCTATTTCAACAAGTAACTTAGTGGTATTCCAAAAGTTCGCCTAGACCTCATAAACATAATGCATAACCTCATTTAATATGAACTAGCCTAACTAAAACAAAGAATTAAGCTGTCTGCATTGTTACCATTCCCGAAAGCTCATTACAAAACTTAGATTGCCTTTTGTCCAAACGCAACTTAACCCAATCAATTTCAGTAGTGAAATGTAATAATCTACAAAATAATGGGGTCATGCTTTCAAAGTTAAAATCGTAGAGCCCTATTTACTTAAATATAGTCTACCTGTTTACAAACCTCAATAGTAAATGTTTCGTTCATTTGCTTGATTGACTGTTACATCTTCAAAAACACAACTTTATCTCTCAGAAGAAATCGTTTAGCTACAAAATAGATATATTTATTTGCTTCCAACTTGTCAGTTCAATATTATGAATTGAAACAACTGAAAACAGTGAAAACCTGTAATTTTGTTTGGATTCTGTTACCACCAGTCAACTTCAACTACATTGCCTTCTACATCACAACTACGTAATATTATATGATTAACGTTTTCATTATTTCTTTGTGCATAAACATTAACAGATACAGAAATCGAGGAAGCTACGTATCTGTCGAAAACACATGGTAAAAATTCAACTGTTTTTCCGAACATACCCAAATGCCAAATAGTATCCCAGAATGCAGTTGTGCAGTTTGTTTTACTACTGGCGCGCATTCTATGGCCGTACGTCACAGTTGAGTCGAAGATGGCGACATGTGTGTGTGGGGTTTGAAAGTGTTGGTGTGGAAAGTTTGTAATTTTTAATTTAATATCAATGTGTTTTGTGTATAATGTCCGATCAAAAACGTGCACCGTTAACAACTATAGGTACAGCTAACAGTGAAAAGAAATCTGAAGGAGTTTTAAAGAAAACTTTCCGTTTAACTATTACCCTACCTGAACCTAATGAAGACTCGTGCCCTGTGTTGGATTATACAAAACTTTGCAGATTGGAAGAGGTAAGTTATATTAGAAAATGGTCACGATTTAAGTTCTGTTACAATACGCTAGCTATATTCCAAATTTTGTGTGATTGTGATGTATTGGGTTACAATTTGGGGAACTCCACGGATTTAAGTTGCCCGGAGTATGGTCACTATTTGTAGTTTTGCAAAGACATGTACATTTTCACTTCACATGTACAATAGTGTTTCAGTTTGACATTACATGTTTTGTTAACTAAGGCATAAGGTCGCCATATTTGAGTTCATAGAATCGTTTTATATTTGACTTTTGTTGTGGGAACTAAAATTAACCTAGATTTAGGTTAGGCTGGACATCTTTCTCCGTTACATATGGGACCTGTACACTGAAAGTCCTTTTTACATCATTAACTAGATCGATGCCGAATAGACCCATAGCTTAGAGGAACGTATTCTGATCGATCTTATTTAACTTACATTGTCGGGAGGGGACAAACGACGCGCCCAAATACTTGACCCCCCACAATTCATCAACTTTACATCCCGACACAGATTTTTTTGTGCTTAAGATGAGATATTATAATTAAAATTGTGTATTTCTTAGTTTACCTATTTCGTTTTAGGGCAAACAATAAAGATAACTTCACAATTTTTAATCTTCGATTTTGTGTACGTGGAAGATGACCTTGGATTACATTATAGAGTGATAAAAAATAGGTTTGTCAATAAGATCCCTCGTGAAGATTTTTTAGGTCACCTTATTTTTGTACATTCACAATATGGTAATAATTTATTAGATTTTATTGTTCCTAGATAATTTATTTAATTTGTTGTAGGAATTTAAATAAACAGAAGGTATTGTTATTGCAAGACTTTAGTTAAGTTCTGTAATTCAATATCTTGATATGAAGTAGGAAGCTGCCAACATTATTTAATTATAATCAAGATAATTTATTGTTTTTGCGATCTATTTACATTGATGTAAATAAACCATTATTTTTATTTTGTTTAAAAAGCTCTAACTGTATTCTGCTCTGAGAATGAAATATGATAGCTTCTGTGATAGTCAACCAAAATGTAGTTTACTGAAAATAATTTTTTATTTTCTCATTATTTTCTTATGTAAGGACCTTCATCCCTTCCATTTCCCAAATGCTATGTTCTTCTGTAGTATACTTTTTTTAGGAAACATGTTTTAAATTTGACCTTGGAAATTGATTGGAGCAACTTGTTACTGGCATTTAAAAATAAAACACACATTGTATTTATTAGTTTGTACAACATTAATGTACAATTAAGTCGATTTCAAAGCGTAGGCTACCTAATTAAAGCCCTCTCTAAGTGCAAATACGATTGCGGTAGTAGAATTGTGCTACATTCTGACCTATTTAAAAATTACGTTTGAATCTTGGTCGCCTTTTATGTATTTGTATACAGTACTATTTTATTTTCGATCCGGTTTTGAATTGTATTGGTAATTATGTGGTAATAACAATCTTCATATAGGCCTGCGCAGTTGTATGCGCAGATTGGTTATTTCCTTGCGTGAGATCTTTCACCAAAGACTATTTTTCTCTTGTGGTTAGTGCATTCTTTCGAGGGGTTTTTTTTAAGGAATTACAGAGGTAATTAACGATGACGACATGGCATTGCATCGGCGACGGCACATGAGGAAGGGGGGGGGGGGGGTTCGAACGGTGCTTCCGAAGTTACCCGGGTTAAATATATGGTTGTGTAGACCAAGGCGGCGGGACTGAAGTTAGATGATTGTTTTGATGAAATTGAGCCTACGAGTCATCTGAGCAGACATATTGAATCATTTTAGACGGTGTATCTTGGCGGCGGCCATTGTTCCATGCGTGAATTTTATCATGCTTTTGAATCACATTGATGAAATGCTTAAAATTGTGTTTTTTATTTAATTAAAGAAATTCGTTACGAAAACAACTAACATAAAAGTCTACTATTTATTTAGTTAAAAGCCTATCCTGTTTGTAGAATATGTTATAGGTTACTTTTTCATTTTTCTGTAGACTTAAACCTATAAAATAATAACTTATTGAAATGTTTTAAGAAAATAGACTGTAGCTTTTGAAACGATAATAAATTTAATTAAATAGGCCTATTTAAACAAAAATAATTTTGCCCATATTTTTTTTAATAAGTAGGCTTTTAGGCTAGAACTCCAGACTTTTCTAAACAAAAAAAATGTAATTAACTTAGTAGGCCTAAATGACAAATTTCTTTGATTTATTAATCTTATGTTAATGATTAGAATTTAAAAACGTAAATGCTTTTAATTAGAGTTAATTAACTTATTCAATACTTAAATTTTATTCATGCTAAATTATAGTTTGTGTGTAGCCTATAGTTTGTAGGCCCTATGTTTGATATCAGCCTACATTAAGTTACAAGTAGAGGAACCGCCTATCTACTAAAAATCAATAGACTGATTTTGATTAAATTTCTGATGTGAGAGCATTTATAAATATCTATAGGCCTAAACTAGTTTTCCCCAACCAAAAGATTTTGTAGTAGGATTAGGCCTACCATAAGTTTTGTCGGACTACATAATTTTTTTTATGAATTTCTACAAGGTGTTTTCATATATTGTTCTAGAATTCTTTATACATAGGCCTAAATGCCACAGCCAGTTATCCCTACTCTTAAAAAATTTTGTTCAAGGCTTGCTCTTTAATTATTCTTTAACATAAGCCTAAATAATTTACAAACTGAAATGTTTTCTGTCATATTATAGCCTACACTAAACAGAATATGGTTTTTAATTACCAATACAGTATTAAGTTATTAATACGCTAACTCTACTGTGGTATTATAAATGTAAAAAGTCCAAATAACATTACCGTATATAAGTTACCATCAAACATATTTACATATATCACTAGGCTGATGATACCATCAAACATATTTACATATATCACTAGGCTGATGTTTAAAAAGTTAACTTATAATAGTTGTAGTTTAAATTACAGTAATTAAGATTTTAGTTTATTGCTTAATTAGTAAGCCACGTTTATTAATTTATAGACTACATGCTATTATTTGGGGTTATCCAGTAGGTAGGCTATTTAAATAAATTAAACAATCTAAATTAGGAGATAAATAAACGGTAGGCTACCAGAAACTGGCACTTACTTTCTCACAAGCATTTTAAATTATTAAATAGATTCACTGTGACTTCATAACTGTATTAAAATAGGAGAGGGATATACATTAAAGTAGGAGAGTAGCCTAACTAATAAATATTATTATTATTAGCTAGAGAGAAAACTATTCAATCGATTTCAAACAAATTTACGGTACACCAAACATGTCAATTAACTTAGGCCTGTATAGGTGCACGAAAAAAGGTTTTAAATTTTTTTAAAGCAACCTTTTTGGCCAAAAAAACCCAAAAATCAGTTATTATTTTAATTATTAGCCCACTAGCTAAACGAGAATTTTTTAGAAAGATGCGCTTTTTGCATATGGTAGGGTACATTAAGGGCTATAAATAAGCCAAATTTTATCAAAATCGTTAGAGCCGTTTTTTTATAAAAAAATAACAGATTTTTTGGTCAAAAAGGGGGTAATTTTCAAAACCTTTTTTTGTGCATCTATACAGCCTAATTGACATGTTTGGTGCAAATTTGGGGTCTTTTCTGTTAATAATATCCCCGAATTTACAAACAATTTTCTAAAACTATTTTCTATTCTCAAACTATTTTCTATAGAATGAGGATTAATCGGGAATGTCCAAATAACTAATTATAACTACTCCATAACATATAAGGAAGGAAGTTTCCAGTTTTTGTTGATATTAGTATTAGATAAGGGTTATTGCAAACGCGTAACTTTACTATTCGACTCTAGCCTAATATTTTTGCAGACAACGACGTTGTTTTACATTTTACTGTTAAATGTTGAATGCAGGTAAACATACTGTGACTAAATAGGTTAGGTTAGAACCTTTTAGGTATTTTTTTATTATTATTTGTAGTTTTGCCCGATTAATCCTCATTCTATAGAAAATAGTTTGTAAATGCGGGGATATAACAGAAAAGGCCCCAAATTTGTTCAAAATCGATTGAATCGTTTTCTCTCTAGCTTTGTATACCTGCATACAAACAGACAGACATTTTGTAAAAACTACTTTTTTGGACTCACGGGTCCCAAAACAGATATTTCCACAAAAATCTCAACATCGATTTTTTTGTGATCACTAGGCTATACTTTCTCTATACTATAGTATAATGCGAAAGTAAAAGAAACAAAATGTTCTAGCAGCATAGGATTATCAAAATAAAATCTGGCCAAAATGCTACCAAGTTTCTATTTTGTTACGTATTAATCATTGTTGCATATTACAGTAGGCCTAGGCTAGGCCTAGTTGAAATTTCAAAGAAAATAAGTTGAAAAGAAGTTTTAAATTTGTAATTAAAAAGAACAGGTGGGCCTACAATTTATGTAGTTTATATAGTTGCTGGGCTACCTCATGGTTAACCCTAAGGTGGGTTATCGGTTTTTCTTGTGTCCTTCTCGACCTATCCAATAAATTAACTCAATATTTCTATGTAAATTTTAATCACATGTTCGCCCATATACAATAGAGTTTTATTTTGAAATATTTAAAGTGAACAACCTTTTAAAACAACTTACAGTTGCCAGTCTCAGTGTTTTCAGTTTGTAAAAACTTATATGGGTTGGTAGCCTACCATTACTTTTCTAAGTAGGTATACTTTACCATTACTTCTGTATAAAATTTTAAACAAATTTCCTTCTCATGTGGTTAAGAAATAGCTGAAGGCCTAATTATAAGACTTCTGCTACTTGTTTAACCCTTTGGCTCTTGATGTCCGAATTTTCGGACGTTCAGAAAAAAATTATATAAAATGTGAATCTATGTTTATTATATAGGCCTATCATCAATGTAATCAGAAAAAAACTTCTATTTACTTAATGATCTTTACTTACGTTAAAAATTACCTAGCTATGTTCACTACAACGAAGATAAAATTGTAATATTCGTGGTTGTGCTTATTTGTCATCTGTCAGATGGTAAATAACTTTATTTGTGTGTTGTTTAAGTGTAAAATTATATTATGTGGACAGAATTGTTCTAGATACTTTTTTGTTTGTCATTTTCAAGAATAAAGTAAACAAAATTAAAAATTCTTTTTTTTCCAAGTAACAATTTAAAACATTTCATATCTAACATGAATTTACAAACACTTACTTTTAAAAACTACCTTAACTTATAGAACATTTCATTCCAAACAAAATTTAAAAAAAATCATCAAAATTAATCAGTAATTAAATTTAATATCTATATTTTTTGCGACACACTGAAAATTTGCTAAATTGAGCCTGGGATTTTATGCAGATACATAACAGATAATGGTTGGGATTTTTGGAACATATGAAAAATTGGATGTCGGTAGCCAAAGGGTTAAGGAAGCATTTTTCAAAACATCAGAATACAATTTAAAATTCTTGACCGAGTACTTAAAGGTATAAACTACCAAATTGAATTGGAATTCTTTATTTCAACATGTAGGCTATGTGCTTAAAGTATTTTATTAATTAACTGCAGCTGAATGCAATTAATTGGAAGAATGTTTAAATCAACAAATTTCAAACTAAGGTCCTAAGTTTTGTAGGCCTACAACAATAATTACAAAAACATTTTCTTTAAATCTGTTTTTAGAAACAGTACAGTATCCTGCAAAGACAAATAATTTTATGTTATTTCATTGTTTCTTTGAATTTAGTTATCTTTAATTTGTATAATATGATATCTAATTAAGGCTATGAATAACATCAGGATGGTTTATATAAACGACAACTTTTTGCTGATTATAGAGGGTTTCTATTTAAGCAGTAACTCATTTTTCTAAAACAAATCGTTAAAATTTAAGTTAGTGGTTTTATAACTAAGAAGGTGTAATAGTTTTAAGACAATAGATTAAAAATAGAGACTAGATTGATCGGAAGCATCATATAAAAGTAGGCCAGTCTAGGTTAGTGAAAGTTGATTGCGGCTAGTTGGGTCATGCTGCATTTCTGTCTACTCTTGTGAAAATAGCAACTGCTCCCTCTTAGCAACTTCTTCAATGTTTTAGTAGACCTACAAATTTTTTCTAATTGGACCAATTTGTAGACATTTTTACAGTTAAACTTACACCCCTTCTCCTCTTAAATCCTACACAGTCTTAGAATAATTACCTTATCATTGATAAGTAGATTAAAGGATAGTTGCTTAGTTTTATTTTCCCTAGGACTTGTCCTACATGCTATTTGCTATTATGTTTCATTTTAAAACTGTCTCGGATTTTGTTTTGCAGGTATGTGTGCAAATTAAAATAAGCCTAAAAAATTATGTAATTTGACAAAACTCTGCTAACTAATGAATGGTGACAAAACAGTAAAGAGAAAATGTAAAATTAGCACCATTGTTTTAAAATGTAACCTGTTGTAAAATTGTAACCAAACTTACTTGTCAACAATAATCTAGTTAATAGTAGACTAAAAACAAAATGTTAAAGAAATAACAGACTAATTATCAGGATGGACTTTTAGAAAGTTGCCTGTATAAAGACCTATTTGTAGGTATTTTTCAAAGTGAAAGTCAATAAGTGCACTATATAGTAACTGAGGACAAAATCAGTCATCCATATATTAAATCTAACCTAGTTTACTATCTAATTATTGAATCTCATAGTTGTATGGAATATGTTTTAAAATATCAGATTTTTAATGTAATATCTGACTACAATCTATAATCAGGCATTTAAAAGAATTAAATTTGATTATAGTTAAATTTTGTTTTTAGAAAATTGGTTTTAAATAGGGCCTACCTACTTTGTGGCACACAAATTTGGTAAAAATTCAATCAGTGTTAGTTCAACTTTATTCTACTTGTGTTGGAAACAACTATTGAACAGGCGGTGATTAGCATGTATGCTAGGCATTAGTATACTAGGCTGTAAAGTGTGTATGTCACTGAACTCCTCCTAAATGGCTGGACTAATTTTGAGGAAATATTTTGTGTGTGTTTTGAGTGAGTCCCTGGATAGTGTAGATTTACAATTTTGGAAGGGGTATTTGCAATGGGATTGCCACCCCTAAACAATAAATAGGCTATAAATTAAACTAACTTCCTACAAGGTATAAACCTAAAATTATGTAGGCCTAATTTATATATGTAATATTATTTTTAAGGGATATATACAAAACTATTTGCAATTTGTTTACGGTAGCCTACTTAATTCAAAGGGATGAAATGGAATAACTATCCTTAAAATTAAATAATAATCCACTAATTTTACTAAAATTTCACATTTTAGTACCAGGATTTTTTTAGAGAATATGATAGCCGCTACAAACAAAAAGATTTAAATGGGGTAGTTACCCCTGTACAATAACAATAAATTGCACAAACTATAAAGCTAAAATTATTTTATATTTATTCTTAATTGATATAAAAAACATTTGCAATTTGATTATTTAAGTCAAAGAGATAAAATAACCATCCTTAACCCTTAAAGCGCTAAGCTAAAAAATATGGGCTACCACACATTTAGAGTTAAAAAATTATGTTTATTTTCTCAATGTTCTTTTAAATTTTGATTCTTAATGTTAAGAAGTATACACACGAAAAATACTCAACTAATTTTAAAAGTTTTTTTAAGAATTAAAAATATCAAACTAAACTTACAAAAAAAACTAAATAGCCTACATAAAAGCAATACTTATTGTTATAAGTAGGCCTAAATAATGAGCTGGACTTGTGAGAACAATATAGATGAAATAAAACAATAACACACAATCTCACAACAAATATGTTTAATAAATCAAACGCGTTTCAACGACAAAGTCGCCATCCTCAGTAATAAAGCTACAAAAGCCAAAGTACAACTGAGCTGTGTTTGAGTTGTACTTTGGCTTTTGTAGCTTTATCACTGAGGATGGCGACTTTGTCATTGAAACGCGTTTGATTTATTAAACGTTATAATAAGATCATGATATATTCTCTTTTTAATAATGCCCCAC
>JAGFPH010002357.1:6858-20718 GCA_018207615.1 Philaenus spumarius | reverse complement strand
CAATACTTTCTCCATATACTATGGTATAGGGGGAGAAAGTAAAAAGGTACATATGTGGAATATAGTTCAATTTCGGGAAATCACAGATAAAGACCATGCATATATATAAGTGAGTTCAATAACCTGTAACATAATGGCAGATTAACCTTTTGCGGTCGCAAGTCGAGTATACATTGACACGCCCCTTTTCAGCTGAACGCTCGCATGTCGAACTAAGTCCACTTTTGCTACTTTTGCTACAGAGGTTTAAAGTTAAAGCTTGCTAAGTAATTATTATAAACTTCTCACACATACAATTCATACAGATTCAAACTTAAGAACAACCAAGCAAACTTCCTATAACCACTCCTAGATGGCGCTGATGAAGGTACATTTTTGTTATAACCGCTCCTAGATGGTGCTGATAAACTATCTTTTACTTTACACGGAAAATTTATACCGATAGTAAAGTAACTGAAGTTTTGTAAGTTTGTCAGTTTTCCTTCATGAAGCCGTAGTCTAGTGGATAACGTAGCGTCTTTCTGATCAGAAGATGCTGAGTTCAAATTTAGGCTAGGGAGACCAGATATCTAATCATATCTGTGGTTTGAGAGTAGGAGGGCGGAAGCAAAGCAAACGGTGGTTGGCTCGCTTCCAAGCTGACGGGATTTGACTAGATATCTGGTCTCCGGCTGGGGCTGTTTTGCATAATTTTACTAAAGTAATTATGTATGTAAATTTATATATACATTTACTAAAAAAAACCAGGAAAACAACATTTTATGTCAACAGATTATAGCTGCAGCTAATATTTCTTCCAGAAATATCACACTTGCAAAAATTTCAAGTAGCCTAACTTGAAGGACTGTTTTATTTATTGTTTCCTGAAAAGTGCACTTTTTTACATATGACATTTTGCATGAACGTCAACGATATGTTTGGTCAATGACAAATAAAAATATGATTATGGTTATAGGCCTATAAATGTTTTTTTATCTTGTTAAAGTCTTGTTGCATCTTAGGGTCTTGTCGTAGGGCCTAAGTAATAACCCAATATCTTACACTAAATAATAAATATGTATCACAATTATCAGTATCAAAATTTTTTGGCAAACTTTTTGTATACCACTTCTTGTTAAATTGCTTCAAGTGACGAACCTTTTTTCCATTAAAATAAGAAGTAGGCCTACTACAAATTTATTGCTATGTTTACATACTGTATCTTAATTAGTTTGGACTCATGTTTTTTAGGTGTCAATCTGGCCCATAATATAACAACAAGTTGTGGTATAGGCCACGGTAACTAGAACAAGACGGTATGTGTCACGCGCAGGTCGTTGGTGGCTATGACGTCACTGACACCGAAGCGTCCGGCATCTCTACAGCGATTTGATTTCGCCAGTGACAAGCTTCTTAAAAACATCACCCTACACGACTATTGGGTGAACGGAAAATATACAATCTTTCATGGGATTACATATACACTCTAGGGAATCTTGAGGTGCAATTTTTTTATAGTAAAACATTTATTATCGACAGTAAATTCATAGTTATTCATTATAAAAAGATGTACTTGCATATATATACAAAAATTTAAGGAAACATTTTGTTGATTTGTTTGAAATTATAATAGTATGAATGACCTAAACCCAATTAATAAACCTAAAATGGAAATATTCAAGGTCAAATATTAAGTGATAACAGTAGCATAACAAATAGTAAATACAACAAAACAGGTACTATACCTGTAATCGGCTGTTTCCATTTCCGTGTTAGGCTACGAATAATCATGACCTGGACATTCACATGTGGGCCTCTAAACTTGTCTTCAATACGATCATAACAGATGTCTGAATTAACTTTCATTTCGTCAAAACTGATGAACATTTCCCCTTTAATACATATTGCTGCTGACATTCGGTAAATATTTTTTCATATATTTCTAATGATAGTTTGAGTTTTGATATAAGTACACTAGCATTGTTCAGTTTATTTACAAGTAATTTATTTTCTTTTTTTAAATTATTGTCGTTTTCATATAAAAGAGCATCTACCGTAGATAAATCACCAGATATAGGTCGTGTTAAATTTAAATTGGAAGAATTAGCTTCCTGATCATCAGGTGTGTTTTGAATATTTACACTGTCTGCTGAATCATGTAGCAAAGATTTTATAATATTTTTAGATTCACGATTTTCGGCTCGTTGAGATAATGTGGGGGAGGGGGGGGTTGTGGTGGCATTTGGTATTTTTTGTGTTGGAACTGTCTTGGGTTTTAAAATGTGTTTTTTAGGTAGGTTTGTTTAATAGTTCACTTTTTAAGTCTCTTTCAAAATCTGTCGTTAAAAAATGCTCAGAGCAAATCTGCGCTGTAAGTGAATTAAAATGACCTTTCCTTTTACAAAAATATACCCACTGTTTGTGTAGTTTATATTTATGAAAGGAAATTCCTAACCTCTTTGCTTGATCCGTATGATTGGTGCAACCGGCAACTGCACAAAAAGGCATTTTGCTATAAAACACTTAAATATACACACACTTAAACTTAAAATATTATATACACTGTTTAGAAGAAAACTATACTACACATCACGCACACATTTGTATAAAAATTACACATTACGAACCCAGCAAATCGTTGTTTGCGTAAATAGTTAGTGCAAGTCAATCTGCTTCTGCTAGGCGGGAAGCATGAGACGGTGTCAGTGACGTCATCTGAGCTCAGAGTTACTGCGCAGCTGTCTCGTGACACATACCGTGTAGTTCTAGTTACTACTAAAAATTTGCAGATGAGTTTCATTCAATTTTTGACCCTATGTAAAAAGTAACACAGTAACTCGTTTGCATTTCATTATTGTACCGTACTGATCTAATAAAATTATTGAATTTGTTTCTTACATTAGTTCAGTCTTATAACAAGCATATAACGCCCTACTATATTAATTCAAAACAAAAATTGTTATCTGACCTAATGAAGCGTTTAATTATAGAATAAAACAACCGCTTCTCAAAAATGCTTAAATCATATGTACACCAACTGATTAGGCCTAGGTTACTTACATAATTATAATCTGAAAAATAACCGCAGTTAGTTTTCTATAATAAAGGTAAGGAATAATTCTTCAATTTCATTTCTTTTTATTTGTCACAGTAATCTTCACTCTCTCAAATACATTGTTTATATCAACCAAAAATAATAATTATCTTGTAAGTACCGGTAGTTTTATTAATATGAAATATACTAACATTAATTTGTTAATTCTTATTTTCAGACATGGATTCAGACTTTTCATTTGTACTAGTTAGTTCATTGCAACCATCGTCATCTTCTAAAAAGAAAACCAAAACAGGAAATGCTTTGACTGAAAGGAGTAAGTCTAAATTAATAGAAAGGCTAGTTTATCAAACTTCTACATTGATTTACTTAATCAAAGCATTATTTTATAATGGAGCCTGAGCCAATGTTATAAATATATAAACTATTAAAATTTTATAAGTTAAAAATTGACCTGCAGGAAAAGTGTTGAACTTCGGAAATCTAGGAAAAGATACATTTATTAGTATTTCTTGCAAAGGAAAAAAAATTAGGTTAGGCCTATATATTTTTTTTCAAGAAGTTTATTTATGTTTTTAAATCTAAAGTTTTAAAATTTAGATGTCTTTGAGTAAAAAATATAATAGGCCTACAGTCAGTTAACCATTTGACCGCCAAGGGCCGAACTAATCGGCTTTTACTGACTGTCTGAATACCGCCACAGCCGTTTACATCGGCTCTCAAAAGATGTGTGAATACCGTCATAGGTCGACGTGATCGGCTCCGGCAGTTTGTCTGAACAGCGCCACGGCCGGTATAATCGGCTTTTAGTATTTTGTTTATTTAGTCACTTTTATTACCTAAACCTGTATGTTTTCTAAACTTATAAAGAGGATAAGATTTGGTCTTTCATATTGTAACAACATATTTTTAGTTTAACGTATTTTAAAAGTTTGTATAGCTGTGCAAAATAAATACATGTAGGCTATGAATACGGTATAAATAAATACGGTAGGCCTACATTTTTTATTGTGTAAAGAAAAAAATTAAATCTTGGTACTAAATGTCAATTGCGTAACAAATGAAGGGGGTAAATGTACCGGATGTGTATTGTGATTGTGGATCCATATTTATTTATAAAATATTTATGTACCGTATAAAATACCGAAAATAGGCTGTATACTTTCCCGCTAGTTTTACTGAGTCATTATATGATTGTTGAATGTTTTTGTCATATTATTTATGTTATTACACTAAAGTGAGACACATTTTGTGTAAGTGTTTTTAGTGAGTTTAGAGCTGTGAATCTTGTTTCTTACAACAATTGCAATGAGTGATCCTCTAAGAAGGGCTCTATCTCAAAAAAAAAAAAAAAACAAAAAAAAAAATTGGGGCTTTGCGTAGAAAAAAAAAACACAAAAATACATATTTTAAATGTTAATATATATATTTTTTAATTTTCGGGAGTTATTCTCAATAAAATAGGGAATAACATAAATATATAAGGTTAGAGGAAAAATATTTTTTTACATGGTTATTAGGCTCTAAACTTAAAAATTGTATCAAATATTTGTTTTCCTTGACTTTTTTAGTTATATTACACATGTAAAAGTGGAATTAATGCCACTTTTTATAAATTTAGTTGTAGTACTTTTAATTCCAAACGAAACGAGACCAAAGCAATATTCTATCTTTGATATTAGCTAAGCTACAATGGTTTATATAAACATCCGTCAAAATACCGAAAATACGCGTGGCGGTATTAGACACTCCCACACAAAAGTGGCTTGGCGCTCAATGCAATGTCTCGCTTAGTCGATCTTGGCGGTAATTGGAGCGTCCTAGTAGAAATGGCATGACGGTCAAAGGGTTAAAATGTAAGTAGGCTTAGATTTTTAATTTATTAAAAAAAAAAACTTACTGGGCCTACAAATTATCTAATATTGCTCAATCTTCCTCCCCTTCTATATAATTTTTATCTAAAATTGTGTTGAAAGTAGCCGCTAGGTTCACTATTGAATTATGCTCAAAGTAGCACAAAAAAGTGGATTTTGGCATCCACGAATTTCCCGTTGCAAGATTTACTACAGAATGTTCAATGCATAGTGAGAACCTGGTTTATGGGTTCGGTATTAGGAAATGCAAAGTTTCTACCCCCCATTTAATTGAAGTATCATTCAAATAAAGTGTAAAAATGCTGAACGGCTTTTAAATTTAACTATTTACTTTGATTGAGGATACTTACGCATATATAATTGTAAATTGCATTTTAGATATCATATTCTTTATATAATTAAAAAACAGAACACAGTTTCTCATAAAAAACACTTAATACTTCAAACGCGTTTCGATGACCAGGTCATCATCATCAGTGATGGTTACAAACTTATAAGGCCGGCCACACACTGCAGCAGTCAAGGCGAGGCAAGGCGACGTAAGAAAAATCGCTCGACTTGCCTTGTCGCAAAGCGAACACACACTGCAGAAGGCGAGGCAAGTCAAGGCACCAAAGTTTTGGCACGGTTTCACAATCCAGTACAGAACGTACAGAGTGGTGGAAATCATGTGACTTCGCACATGCGCGGAACACTCTGACTAAATGACTTTCGACGAAACATAATTTTTGACTGCTTCGCTTTTTGACTAAAGGCGCCTTTCCGCCTCGCCTCGTCTCTTGCAGTGTATGGTGCTCCGTAAGCGCCTATGCTTTCTCAGTCGCTCAAGACGCCTTTAGTCAAAATGCCTCGCCTCGCCTTGCCTCGACTGTTGCAGTGTGTGGCCGGCCTAAGAGTTGGTTAGAGTTATAAGTTTGTAACCATCACTGATGATGATGACCTGGTCATCGAAACCTGTTTGAAGTATTAAACATTTTTTATGAGAAACCGTGCTCTGTTTTTTATTTATATAGTGTTATTTCTCATAAATCCAGTTCAAGTTTAAATTTTGATCATATCCTTTATTGTAAAACAAACAAAATAATACTAAATGATGATTTACATAATTATTTACTTGACTTGATTGTACATTTTAAGCTATTGGTTTTCTTGAGTATAATGGTATCAATTTACTAAACAGTGTGTTAAATACCTTCTTTAATACTAAATCAGCATTACAGATCTTTAAAAAATTCTCTGTTGAAGTTGTCTCTTAAAAATTAGTATTCTTTTTTAATTTAGCGGATATCTTTTACAAACTATTGTATATAAAGGCCACATTTATAAGAATCCTATTTTTCAATAAGAACCTGTAAAAGTTTGGAAAATTCATGGTTTTGGAAAACTTAAGGAATTTTAGATGAACTTAGGGAAGAATTTGGATAATTCTTAAAAATTACTGGGTCAACTTAAAATTTTATGATACTTACCTATATTACTGAAAAACAAATTTGAAACTGCTAATTAATTTCGGAAAACATTAATAATGGTGAAAACTTGCATTAAAAGTCGTCTGAATCAGTATCTGTAACACAGTACTGGAGTTGGAAACATACCGTAACTAAAGACTATAAGTTTAGCACTTCAGGCTATTTTTTTAAAATTTTTGCATTTCTGTTATACGTAGACAGTAATTAGTAAACATTATAAACATATATAAGTTCTAACTTATAGTGTTTATTCACAGTATGTTTACCTGTATTCAACATCCAATATTATAACGTGTTTAGGAAATATATGCCAATGTTTTTTGCCATACAACTAAAGACGCCATTACGTACAAGAATGATTGAAAGCAATACTCAAAGCTGATAAATGGGCATGGACTTTGAACTTTCTTTTTGTTCGATGAGCGATAACATTTAGTTATTTGTTTTTTCATTAGTTCTTGTTCCATATTATTTTCTAACTGCAATATCATCAAATTTAAAGTTGACCCAGTAATTGTTAAGTATTACCGCATTGTTAAATACTTAGTTTTTTTACAATATTTTTGTACATATCTTTTTGTTAAAAATCAATCTTGTTATTAAATTTATTTTTAAAAGCATGTTATTTAGGTATTCGTATTCATGAAGTTACATAGTTGCACATATCCAGAGCTGTCCTCAGCAAAAGCGAGGCCTGGTGCAAAAAGTTTTGCGGGGCTTTTAGAAAGTAAACGAACCCCCTCTCTCCCAACAAACATTCACAAAGTATCATCCCTTCTTACTACCACTACCTACACAAATGTCACTACAAATTAGATTTATTTACAGTTTGTCTCGGAAACAGTTTAACCCTACAACTGTCCATGTTAATGTTTTGCAACGCCAAGTCATTTCGGTGCGTGTGCAAGCATATTTTCAAAAATTCGCCAAATATAGTAATTGCATACCAATCCAAAAGTGTTCTGTACCTTTTTTGTAGAGAAAGGTTCAAAAAATCCATATATGTAATTAAAAAATTTATGGATGTAAAATTGTAAAAGTTATTAGCTCAAGAAGCAAAAAATGTTCAGTACCGAAAGGAAAAAGTGCAACTTTAGGCCTACATAATAAGTCGTAAACATTTTTTGTATTTTTTTCGTAAATGTAAAAAAGTTTCGTAATTTAGTTCTAAATAGATGTAAATTCTAAATAGATAAATGTAGAAAAACATTTATCGATTTCAAATTTCTTATTTTGAAAACACCAGTTTTTGTGTTCCAAATACACGATTGCTAACAAAACCGCCTAATTTGAAACGTAATTTACTAATATATGCTTTGTCCAAAAATGAAATATTATTAAAACAAAGTATAGAGAATAAATCAAAGAATTGAACTGTATACTTGTATATTACCTCATCATAAAAGTGTTTTACTTAGAATCAATTGAATTGCAAAAGTAAGATGAAACAAATGAAACCTCGTGCGGACAAAGGAAATTCAAGATATGACTGTTGAAGACAATGGAAACAGCCTTGTTTTGCAAACTCAAGCGGTAGTATGAATTCTGTGCAAATATGAACTTTCAACTGATGTTTGAATAACATCTAAAAAGTCAAATATAGTTTGCTTTACACCAAATGAAAGATTGAACTTTGGTCTATAAATAGATATAAAAAAGTCTATTGAAATAATTCGAATTATAAAAGAAATCTCGAACGCAAAATGAGTTGTTTTATTGGTTGAAATCTGCTCAATTGCAAAGGTTTACAGACAATTCCATATCTTTGGAACTATTTGTCCGATTTTGGATTGGATGGCAGTTTCAGATAGGTAAAAGTGTGATGAATCCTTCAGTATACAGATATAACTCAGAAAAATACCGGGCGGGCTGTATTGAAAGACAAAGAAACTGGAATTAAAGGTAGTTTTGGTGCATTAAAATTCGCGCGACATTGGCTTTTAGAAAACTAAAAAAACTGCAACGATGATTACGTATGTAAATATATGTTTTAGAAAAAACTTGTAAATGCAAAAATTAAAGTTTATATCATTTCCTTTCCAACAGTTTTTGATTTATTGCGATTGGATAGTTTTTAGTGGGTGAAATATTCATTACAAGTAGAGTTGTCAAAACTGATCGTTTTCACATGCCACGCCCCCACGACCACTCAAATTGAGTAGTCTTGACAGTTGCAGGGTTAAAAAAAAACAAGGATCAATTAATTATTGTGTTCTTGTTAGAACTTAAATAATTTACCAACCTTTAATAATTTGACCACACAGCTGAACCGCTGACGTGAGTTGATCGAATTTCTAAAATTAAGTTTATATGATTTAGCATTTCAATCAATTATTTGGGAAATTCACTCACGAAGTCGCTGAATAGCTGCCTCTGTGTACGATGTTAGTAGAATTTGTTTTCACCTAAGCCTTCAGCTTCGACTCACGCGCTGCTTCGTTCCTCTCGCAGCGGGAAAAGTCGCTTTGCTAGTGTGCACCTCGTCCTTGCAGCCTCGGGTTATGGACTGCTTCGTTTTGCCCATAGCGTACAAACTCGGCCGTCGGCCTCGGATCAGATGCTTACACTGTAAAAATCCCCCACGTTTATTTGAACAGGGAACTTTCATGGAATTTTACATTTTGATCGATTTTGGGGAACCAAGCGAGCCATACATAAATATGCGTAAATAAACAAAATTTGTAGACTGATATCCTACATTTATTTTGCGGATAAAACTCAAAAAAAGTTTCATTATAGTATGGAAACTCTCAAAAAACAGTTACCTCCGGTCAAAAAAAGTGATTCCGGTTGTTGGAATTTTTTGGCTAACGAACTCGTCCGAACGATGTAGACAACTAACGTGTGTACCAAATCGGACAAAATACGGCCGTTGGAGTGCGCTAACACACACACACACATATATATATATATATGTAATTTGTAATGACATCCGAAAACGTGTTCTGGGGACAATGATCCTACTCATTGACACCTCCCGACCTTAGGTCTCACCATAAGGGTCGCTGCAATAGCTCATCTTTCCCATGGAAATTCGTTAATAAACATTAGGCCTACCATTGTTTTAAAGAATCAAACCATGTTTTCAAATAAAGAAGCAAAAGAAGGTCACAAAGACATAATGAGCATATTTTTAATGGTATTCTAGATTTATGTATCGCATATTAAAATAATTTTGTCAAGCTGGCGCGTCACAGTTACGTCTCGCACACTCCGACAACACACGATCAGCTGTTCTCAGAGTTATCTGCTACAGTACTGATTATGTTACTTTTCTTTACTTAGCGCAGGGCCTTGTGTCCTGTTTGCATCTTACCTAGGCTGCTTCAACAGTAAGAACCATTCAAACATTGCATGGTCACAGTAAGCACTTTAATAACTAAAAACATTTTTGCAAAAAATCTCAACCTAAAACTATTATAGTGCGAGTAGGCTAAAGTCCCGCAGCGCGAGGCCTCAGTAGGCGCGGGGTCTGGAGAGGCAGCTTAAATCGCTCCACCCTAAGGACAGCTCTGTACATACCATGTGCTGCAAACCTAAGTTATATTATAAATAGCATAATGGCTATATTTCAAGGTCCTATTTTGTGATACTATAAGTTTAGAAATTATATTTATTGTTTATGTTTTTATATTATTTGACTTAATTTCATTTCTAAAATTTTTTCCAGAGTTGGCAACAAAAATTTCACAGCATGAGACGGACAAAATCTTTAGTGATAAAAGCAACAATAGAAATTTAACTAGAATTAGTATTACGAAGTCAATAAATGAGTGGAACAAAGAAAATTGTTCAAATACTAGTAATCTACGGAATTCTGATACAATGAAAAGACAATCGAAAAGCACAAGTGTAGAAGAAAATAGTTCACCAGAGTTTCCAAATGTGAAAGATTTAAAAAATATCTGTTTAAGAAAACGTAAGCCACAAAATAGATTTTTTCGAAGTAAAGACAGCCGAAGAAGTTCGAATGAGAACAAAAAAAATTCTCCAGGAGAAATCGGAAAAAATCCATATGATATAAGTTTTAGTGATGACGATGTCAACAATTCCTGTAACCGAAAATCTTCAAAAAACAGTAAACGAAGTTTAAGTAAAAGTGTCAGTGTAAATAGTAATTTAACAAAATGTAGTGCTTCATCTTTAGAAATTTCTGATAATTTTTTAAAACGTAGGTCTGTTAATAGTAGAAGTGGTAGTTCTTTTGTAAATTCTTTTGATAGTGATCCAATCCAAAGACCAAGGTTAAAAGGACGAAAAGTTATTCCAGAAACTCCGGAAAGTGATAAAAGTGATTTAAAAAATTCAAAATTAAATACAAGTTCTTCTTTGTCTAACAATAGAGAATCTTCGGATAGCAAACTTAGCCGTGTTAATAGTTTAAGTAATTGTGATTTAAAAAAATTGACAATTGTAGATAGTCCTAGTGAAAACCCAAGAAAAAAATTACGATCAAGTGGTTCGTTAAAAAATCAACCAACCCCGATTGTTGATCTTGTTTCATCTGAAGATGAATGGGTTATAGAACCAACAATAATAACTCCAAGAACTTTGAGAAAGAAAAAGTCCTCTGTTCTTAAAAAAATTAAAATAACTCCACCAAATAATAAAAAAGAGAATACTGGAATATCCAATAGTTTGCGTAAATCATCAAATGGTAGTACAAATGAAAATATTGATACTTCTAAACTTAAGAATCGTAAGTTCTTTAAAGGAAACAATAGTAACATAAATATTAAAAAGGCTAGCCCTGGCGATACCCGAAAATATAGGCGAAGTTCATCATCGACAAGGTTAATAACGCCTCCTCTATCCACGGATAAGTTACAAAATATTAACAATTGGCTGTGGGATACAAGTAAACATAAATCAGATGCCAAAAGTGACGTAGAAATCATTCACAGTTCAGTTTATTTTGATGATGAGGATAACAAATTCAACAGGTAAATATTACTATTTTATTATGTTTAACTGTTAGTTAAAAATAGAATACTTGGTACTGCTTAACTTGTAAAATAAGTAATGTTCTAATTCTTTTTTACTTTTTGGTACCTATTCAAAAACATGGAGAAAGTAGTGCACAATCAACAAACTTGATCTTGATAATTTGTGAATATTAGCGCTTTAAACCTCCCCAACATTTAAAAACAATATTTCTGTGCTTTTATCCATTAAATGTGTATGGAAAATGCAATGAGCTAAATAGATGGAATTTAACATGTGGTGGACTAAATTGATCAACTTTTTGTCCAAATTTGTTTGACCTCAAGAGGAACTTTTATTTAAGGATACAGGCTTACTTAAATTTAATCATGAAAACTATGACTTTAAAAATAATAGTAGCCTATATAAGGTGTAAATATACAAGTATAACAGACCTTTATAATAACAAAAGCCAATTGGATACAATTTCAGTCGGAACTGTTATTTTACCTGAATACCATCTAATTTAAATACAAACTTCAACTTTACGTCCACTGCTAAAAACAAGCCAATTATGATAATTTTTTTTTCTTAAAAAACCTCATCCTCAGGTTTTTTTTAATAATCTAGATGTTACCTCTTGGTTTTATCTCCAAAACCACTTTTTTTTCATTTTTAATATCGGAGGTACGGTACTCATTACCCCCGCTACATCCAATACACACTTACGAGATGTTATGTTTATCAACACTTTTCTCTTATATCACATAAACACTGTAATAAATAATTGAAATATGTAGTTACACAATTTACAACCAGACCCACCAACCAAAAGCATTATTTATTGTTGTCTGTGGTAGGCCCTAATTGTCAAAACAACTTAATACACAAGGTTCTGGACATGACAGACACTCATACTGAGTTTTTTTTTTTTTTGCACATCCGACATTTCTCTTGTGAGGTTTGATTTGAGTTTGGTTATAATTTTAATTATTGTATGGCCAGCAGGCCGGGCAAGAGGGAATGCGGGATTTGGCAAGTCCGGTAGAAAGAAATTTTTCACAGACTCATGAAACCCCAATAGTTCTATTTTTCTCTTCCTTTCTAATCTAAAAGTTTCATTGACAGGTAATGTGCATTTACCAGTAGCATTTCGATGATATGGATAAACATTTTCTTACACCACCTTTGGGTTTTGCTCTCTAAGGTTTAGTAGGCCTTTATTTGGCCAGACCGGTCAACGCCTTTCATTAAACCATTGTATTTTACCATCGGCAATGGTTTTCGTGCCTCTTGGTTTTGTTTGATACTAATCGTAACAATATCATTTTCATGTTAGGTTGTAAGATATAAAATTAAAATGTTAAAACATTAAACAAAGGACTAATGCACAAAATCGTAAACAGGACAACGCACAGAAATACAGCAGTAATAAACATTGGGCGGGTAGCACGAACTTAAAACTATGCACATTTTATACTCTCAGTTGCCGAACAAACAAACATAATCTGAAACTGCTCTTTGCAGTGTCTAAACAACAATGCATGGACATTACGGTGGGAGTACCGGTACTCCGAGTGTATGTGAATACAACCTGGTCGTACCGGTATCCCCGCCGCAGTGAACGTTCTAAGACTTTTATTAATTTTTCCAGACCCACTTATTTCTCTTCAGTTTAACATTAATTTTAGGTTTTGCTTATAAACTAACATACTGTTTTAAAACAATAGTAGACACACTAAGGCAGTCCGCACACGGGTCGTTGACCATGCTACGCGTGAGAGAAGCGTTTGATACTCATCAAGCGTGAAAAAGAACGATTGTTTCGCGTCCGCAGAAGGGTCGTCAAGGAAGCGACAGTACACTCCATTATACTTTGGGGTTATGTTTACAACATCAATCATTATACAGTAATTTCTTTTGTGAAGTTGATTTTTTTAAATATGAGTTATAGAACTAATGTATGTTATAATAAGTTATAAGATTTGCTGTGAGGTTATAAACTGTATATAAATACAACCTTTTATCATCAATAGGCTATATTTGTTTATACAAATTTAAAGAAGAAATACCTATTTGTTTAACTTCGGTAACATTCGTACATCTTCGTATAAAATATAAACACATTTGATTATCAATTTCTTCACTATAATATAATAACTTCTAAATCATTTGATCTATCAATATGAAATAAAAAGAGATTATAAGATAATATTTGTATCTTTTTTTAAATATATAATAACATAGTATAAATACAAAATTTTAACAAAAATATGCCTATAGTTTTATAATCCTTATAATAAAGGCCTATGATATATATAGGATATGACTGTATTTAAAAAATACATAAATTATCTTTTGCCAATTTCCACCTACGCTTTCTCTACAACATTTTTTCTCGTATAACTAGGTTAATCATAAATTCCCGTTATTTTTTCAACCTACCCTTCGAATTGAATGTTTGCAACCAGCCATGTGAGTAATCGTTCAGCTTGTAGACTGCAGTGCACACCGCTTGAAACGCACCTACAACGATACGACTACGCTTCTCACTCTTGAC
>JAGFPH010002356.1:188772-202314 GCA_018207615.1 Philaenus spumarius | reverse complement strand
TTATGGCCCTAGAGGAAGCTACATACCAAATTTCATTCCAATCCGTTTGGTATTTTTGAGAAATCGTGATGAGGGAGTGAGTGAGTGAGTGGTATCTCGCTTTTATATAAATATAAATTGTAAAAATTTGGTGTAATAAAACTATGTTCGGATAATTAACTCAGCATCAGGGAAAATTGCGTCGTTTTAAACTAATTACCATAGCTGTGTTGAATTACGCTGTCTTCTTTAAGTGTCTTCACAGATTCGAAGACAATTGAATTTTCCTTGGATTCAGGTGAGAAAACTCTAAAACTAAACTCACTTAGGTGTTCACACTTGACGTTTATTAGAACATCAAGTGTGTATGTGACCTCTGAGTCAATTCTGTATTCGAGGATAGTTTCACATCTTTTCATTATTTATAAATTGTGGAAAGAGTTTGTTGTTCAACTTTAATAAGATAGTTTTCTTTTAAATAGTTTATTAAAAATATTGAGGTTGGAAAATACAATTTTAAATAAAACAATTTGAATACAAAATGTTAAAAACATGTGCTATTTTTAAAGTTTCCCTGCAGAATAAAATACTACAATTGAAGAACTTTAGAGTTTAAGCATACATATTTATCCTTAAATACATGAAAAAATATAATTAATTAATAAATTCAAAGAACTTTTTTCTTTTTTTAATAAACCTTAAAATTTTGCTACATTAAGTTCATGCACATGTTTAATCCACGCACTAGTGTTAAAAGCTTGAAAATTGAAGTCAAGTATAATAGATATCCTACAGAAATTATGAATAGTTAATTAAATGTGAACGAACTTGCAGCTGGCTGAGATCCAGTAGCATTGATTTCACCAAAATTAATTGATATTACACCCATTGAAGTGAACTGTAATGTACTGGAATCGTTATTGCTCTCTCTGTCCAACTTCGCCAGGTGATATTTCATGCTTTGCAGTTTCCGTTTTATCTAAACATGATCACTATTAAATACCAGGGCTATAGAATACAAAGGCTAGACCAGTCCGCCAAGGAAAGCTTTCCCGTACTGCCACTGTGATGACGTCAAGGTGGTAGCGCCTGCTCCATTATCACCGCTTCTCATAAGTATTCTCTGCTACAATAATTTCAATTTCTTAGCAAAGGTGTAACATTTTTATGATGCGCTCTTCTTTAGTTTTAGTATTGACACTACACAAAGCAATAAGTTGACTGTAAACAATAATTAGTCTAAAGATGTAAGAAGAAGACAGGGTTAAAATAAAACTTACTAATTCGTAGGTAATAAACCGATGTAGTGTACTAATGTTAGCATACTTTTAATTTGATTCTCTGAAACATTTCTGAAAACTAAATACGAAATTGATCAAAATGTGCCACATTATTGAAAATAATTTTATTTATTACAATAAACCACCAAAACTTGAATGTCATACTGCAGTTTTCCTTCCCTATGCCTTTAGGGAATAGTAAATTTAATAGTTGAATCTAAACAATTGAACTATTTAAATTTAAATTGACACTGTGCAATTTAATTTAGTGTAGAAGTTTAACTGAAAATTATGTTTTATTTTCTATTTTTGTCATCAATAATTTTATTACTCTAGGTTTAAATTTGATTATAATTATTATTTGTATATTATATATTTATTTATATCTAATTATTTTGAAAATTTTAAGTGCATTTTGCTAGTTAAGATTTTTTTTTAACATTTTAACTTAAAGCTGCAGAAGAAATTACTTGAGGACCTTGATAACTTTTTAACATAAAGTAATCTCGCTTGCAGCTCTTACATTAAATAAATAATATTTTTTAATATTTATTTTAATTTGAAGCTGATTACTCAAAATTTGTTGTTTTTAAATTTTGAGTTATCAATAATTACCGGTACTCTAAGTTTAAATCTTATTATTATTTATATATTATACATTTATTTATTTATATCTCATGATTCTGAAAATGTTTGCTTTAATTTATTTTGTTAGTAAAGGTGTTTCTTGGAATATGCAAGTAACGCTGCAGACTATATACTTGATAATATTGGTAACACTTCATAAAGTAATCCCGTGTTCAACATAACATTAAATTAATAAATACATTTGTAAACATTTAATTTAGGTGATTATGTGTATTGTATAACTTTTTTAAGAAATTCATGGAATGCCTCTTCGAGAAAATTAGCCTTGAATATGCGCCAAAAGGCGAAAATCTCGCCGAATTAAATACTTCCTTTAAATATTGTAAAATACACTTTGAGCTTGACTTGTGAGAAGGAATGTATATAAAAAAAATAAAAATAACACTATTCTCACTCATATACGTTTAATTATCAAACGCGTTTCAACGACAAAGTCGTCATCCTCAGTGATATATGAGCTACAACTGACAGATTATAACTCACTGTGAGTACTCATATTAAAACGTATATAAGTGAGAATAGTGTTATTTAAATTTTTTATATATAAATTATTTTAAACACTTGTACTGAAAAAATAATTGCTCAATATTAACCAAACTCGCTAAACATATAACTTAGGAGATTGTGTGCATTGTATAAAATTTTCAAGAAATTTGTGGAATGCCTTTCCGAGAAAATTAGCTTTAAATATGTGCCAAAAGGCGAAAATCTCGCGGAATTATATACCTTCTTTAAACACTTGTACTGAACAAAATAATTACTCAATATTCACAAAACTTGGTAAACATTTAATTTAGGTGATTGTGTGTATTGCATATTTTTTTTAAAGAATTATTGTCTGCAACGTTATATCAAATAACACATGAGAGCTAAGGCGAATCGTGCGTACGCGGCGCGTCATGGCACCAGAGAGACGTCACATAGGAGGGGGGGGGGGCGAGAGGAAGGTTGGAACAGTCGACAACCGTCAACATCAAAGGAGGGGACCAACCTTTGTATTCTATAGCCCTGATTAAATACAGCAAATCTTTTACATTTCTGTTGCCTTGCAATTCATATGAAAATAAATATCAAATAAATAAAACTAACTATATATATATATGGTTCATTTACAAATGAGTACTATACAGACATTAGATATTTAAAACAATCGATATATAGTTAAACAAATATTTAATTATGTTTAGAAATTTGAATTAGTGCATGCCAAAGTAATTGAACACAGTTCCTGGAAATGACGTGAGTGTTTAAACAGGGCTAAATAATACATTATTTGTTATTGTGAAGTCTTAATTAATTATAAAATGCATTATTTATATTATATATTATCTGGAGTATACTTATTAAGTTTATAAAAGTATAAGGGTATTTGTGCATGCCAGTCAGTTTTTTAAGAACTTATAAAATATCAAAATCAGTAAAGTTATATATATTTTTGTTTCATTGTTATTAATGGTTTAATTATTTTAAAAGAGATTTCTGGGTAGACACATTTAAAATTTTTAATGAGTACATTCATTTCCTAATTTGTATAATTTTAATAATAAACCCCAGAAAAAATTTAATAAATATAAAATTAGTTTCTCTCAAAACACTTGACAAATAATTATATTTATATATAGGTATTGTCAAGGAAACTTAAGTAAGAATACATATATTTCCTTATTAGAGCCAGTAACTACAAAAAGATGGACTTTATGTACAGTGCTGGACGTTACCCATAAATCTATGCGGGGGTGATGTTGACCTAAAAGAATCTTTCGGCTGAATATATCTCAACTTCTGTTTAAAAATAAAATCATACAGCACTTTATTTAAAAGATTATACTGTTTGAACTATTATTATATGCATTTTTAGAAAAGCCTGCATTTTGTAATATAGTTTACAGCTCAGGAAGGTACTTCTGCGATAAATTAGTTTTCACAGTATTCCGATACTTCTGTACCTATATAGTATCTGACCTTACAGGATGTAACACAAATGATTTTAATCTAGTTGCCTATAGAGTCCTCTGTTAAATCTGTATATTGGAGGAAATAACTAAAACACTGAAAGAGCAAAACAGTTATAATGTATTTAATTTATTAATAACACTTATTTTCATTAGAAACCTGAACTCTTAGTGGTGATGATAATATAGTTAAAATATGAATACATATATAAATTATTTTGTATTTAAACAATTAGCCATTTTGCTATTTATATGTATCATATTTTTGTAATCAGTAAAATCCACCAAACTCTGTTAAACCACTAATTTAAAAATGGTTATAAAGTGTTACATATTTAGGGGAAGAGGGGGTAAAACGGGGAGGTGGGGTAAGATGGGGAAGGGCTTCATATCATAGTTATAGTGCTGCTATCTGCTGGAAACTATGTCAACTTCGTCAGTATAGATAGTATCCATTGGTTCGACATTGTCTGACTCAATTCCAACAATGGATTCTGTGAGATTTACAGGGTACGTACAATTTGTATATTGTTTTGCAATATTTGACTACTTTTAAGGCTCTAATATGTGTTGTACATTAACAATTGTTTAAATGGTAAGTATACCACTGAATAGTTTTAGTACCTCTTATTAGCAACAAAATCCTTTGTATGGATTCAATTTTCACTGAATAGTTTTCATCTAACCCTAACATAACTTAAAACCGTGCTTGGGGGCATGACGGGGAGGGGCAAGACGGGGAGCTTCCCCATCTTGCCCCCACTAATTATACAACTCACTATGTAGAGCTATGCATACTTATTTACTACAGGTTATGTATTATATGGCAAATAAAGAATTTAACATTTCTAAAATTGGTATTCAAACACTGTTTTAACAAGTGGATATTGAGAAAATATGTTATATTTAGGCCTAAAATATAAATATAGATTATTAGGTGTAATCCGCCCTAGGATTATTAGGTGATGTTTTATTTTTGAGATGGTTCGCAAGTATCAGCGGAAAACCACGAGGCAAGAATGGTCACTGGAGTCCATGGAAGGAGCTGTGAATGCTGTCGTAGAAGGCCAAATGGGTTCTTTGAAGGCTGCTCGACAGTTCAACGTGCCGCAAATTACGATTGAACGACATGTGGCAAAGAAACGTGCTAATCCTGATTATTCTGTTGTGAAAAAATTGGGACCTATCACTAGTGTGTTTACCATGGAACAAGAGGCAGAACTTAAAGACTATCTAACACAAATGGAAGGACAGTTTTTTGGCTTAACTATTAAAGAACTGTGTGAACTTGCTTTTCAGCTTGCTGAAAGGAACAATATCAAACATCCGTTTAATGTCGTCACAAATTCTGCTGGAAGAGACTGGGTAAAAGGTTTCCTTATTCGAAATCCCACCTTAGCAATAAGAAAACAATAGTCTACATCAGTCGCACGAGCGATGGGTTTTAACCAAGTAGCTGTAGGCAAGTTTTTCGATCTCTTAGAAAGTAAAGTAGACAAATTGAAGTTAACTGGGGACAGAATCTTTAATTGTGATGAGACTGGTTTAACAGTCATTCCAAAAGGTCACACAAAAGTTGTTGCTTTAAAAGGACGAAGACAAGTAGGAACAGTTACCTCAGCAGAAAGAGGCCAGACAGTTACTGCAGAGATCTGTGTTTCAGCTTCAGGGTACTACGTCCCACCGATGTTAATCTACCCTCGAAAACGAATGCAACAAGAGTTTGAGACTGGACTTCCTCCTGGTGCCTGGGCAGAGGTCCAAGAAACTGGTTGGATTACAAAAGAACTATTTTAGGCATGGTTCAAAAAGTTTGTTGAATTTACTGCGGCTTCAAAGGAAAGGCCAATATTTCTCGTATTGGATGGCCACAAAACTCACACCAAGAACTTGGAGTTGATTGATTTGGCTCGTGAAAAAGGAGTTGTCTTACTTTGTTTACCACCACATTGTTCACACCGTCTTCAACCTTTGGACGTGGCATTTGTGAAACCTGAGTAAGTTTTACGAAGATGAGGTAAGAACATGGCTTCGCAGCAATCCTGGCAAAGTCGTTACGCTGCATCAGATCTCAAGCTTATTCGGCAAAGCTTTCATCCATTCAGCAACCATGAGCACAGCAGTGAACGGGTTTAGAAAAACAGGAATTTGGCCTGTAAACAGAAATGTGTTTGAAGAAAGTGATTTTCTCCCATGTGCAACTACAGACATTCAGCCAGCTCCCACAGTAGAATGTAGAGAAACTGAAGAAGAAATTCCAGAAGATCCAAACACAAATGCTTCTGTAGAACCATGCGATGGGAATCAAGCAACTGTGTCATTTCGTAAAATACCAGAAAAGTCTCCAGCTGAAGAACAAGTGGCCGCGAAGTCTAACTTTCAAGTTATCAGCCCTGAAATAATTTTAGCTATTCCAAAAGTGAATAAAATAAGCAAAAGAAAACCCTCAAACAGACGTGGAAAAACTGTTGTTTTAACCGACTCACCGTACAAGAATGACTTGGTTGAAGAATTTAAAAGAAAAAAATCGCCCAAAACTTCTGCATCAAAACGAAAACTGTTCTCAAAAACTTGTAAGCAAACGAAGAAACCAAAAAATGCTTTACTGCCAAGGAAAAAGTGGAGAAGTCTTCCGATTTTGTAAACAAGCCTTCATGCTCAAAAGACCTTAAAATAAGATCGAGTGACAGCGAAGAAGATGATGAACAATGTTTATACTGTTACGACTTCTCCGAAGAAGGTTGGGTACGGTGTATGGCATGTGGGCGTTGGGCCCACAACTCTTGTGCAGGGGTAGAAAGTGAAGACGACGAGGCAATTCACATTTGCGTACTATGCGAAAGTGATAAATAATGTGCAATAAGAAAGTGCTAAAGTGATAAGTGGCTTTAAAGTTGTACTAATGTTGGTTCCCCGTCTTACCCCGCATATGGGGCAAGACGGGGAAAATGTACTTTTTTTCAATTTGTCATATATATAACTATAACTGTAAAAAAAATTCAAGTTTCTTTATATATTATTGTAGTTTAATAGTTGGATAAACAAAATGTAATTAAAACTGTTTTGATTTGTTTACGTTTACCCATTTTAAAAGGGGTTGAATTTAGCTTCCCCATCTTGCCCCTCCTTCCCCTACTTTATAATTTTGTAGTGTTAGTATCGTATGAACCGTGTAATCATTGGATGTAGCCTACTGTTATTTCTTTAACAGCAATTCTTATTTAATTACTACAAAATTATAATTACAAATTAGGTAATGATTTTCGAGGAAAATCGCATGAAGATTAATTTTGTACCAATCTTTAAAATTATATTTTGTGTCTTAAAAGAGTAATACAGGTTCTGAGTAAAAATCTGACATGTCATAACGAGTGTCGCATTAAACATTTTACTGAAATAGGCCTACCTTAAATAAATTCTGGAAACATAATTAGTCATAAAATTTTAATCCTAGGCCTACTTCAATTTACGATTTTGGAAAAATATTTAGGAAAACTATGTTATTGTACATTTAAAATTCACTAAAGTTTTCATCGTCAGTAGGTCTATATTTGCCAACTAACATACGCTCAAACTTTCATGATTCTATTAAAACATCAATAGTTCAGATCAATAGGCAGTGCACATGCGTTATCCCTACTTGTGAGAAATTGTAAGATATAGCACAAAGTGAAACCTAAAAGTAGTAAACATAACCTTAAATGGTTCACATAGATAATTTTTAAGTTAATAATAAGTCTACAGCTAATGGACCAAATAGCTGTTATTATGTTAACAAATAAATCAAACAATACAACCTTGCGTATCTGCTAAACTATTTATTTCGTTACTTATTTTGTTTCGGACGAACACTCGTTGATATCTGCGGCCGTCTGTGTGGCCTCATCTAGGCCTATATGCCCTAAGGCTCTAAAAGTTGTGCAATTAAAACTACGTATATAATGTACAAGACAAGGGTCTACTAAGGATTGAATTGTATTGCGATAGACAGTGAAAGTTAACTGTATCCTTTATTCTCATAGAAAAAGTTAAACATAGATTTCGCAATTAAATTGTTGAGCTCGAAACAAATCAAACTATTGAGCTGTAAAATAAATAAACGGTACCAGAAACTAGAACATACTTTCTCACAAACTTATTTAAATTATTAAACAGATTCACTGTGACTTGATAATTAATTTTATTAAAGTAGGAGAGGGGATACATTAAAGGAGGAGAGTAACTAATAAAATAAATATTATTATTAGAAAACTGTTCGATCGATTTCGAACAAATTAGCACTAAACATGTAAAATTTTTCCTGTACAGACCCACGAAAAAAGGTTTTGAACATTTTTGAAAAAACTCCTTTTTTGGTCAAAAAAACCCAAAATCTGTTATTTTTATTATTTTAGCTAATCGAGAATTTTTAGAAAGATGCGGTTTTTTGCTTATGATAGGGTACATTAAGAACTACAAATAATCCAAAATTTTATCAAAATCGTTAGAGCCGGGTTTTCATAAGGAAATAATAACTGATTTTTTGGGGTTTTTTTGCCAAAAATGGGATTGTTTTAAAACCAATTTTAAAATCTTTTTTCGTGCATCTATACAGGCCTAATTGACATGTTTAGTGCAAATTTGTTCGAAATCGATAGTTTTCTTTCTAGCTTTGTATACTTTCAGACAGACAGATATACATACAGACAGTAATTTTGTAAAAACCACTTTTTTAAACTTAGGGGGTCCCAAAACGGATATTTTCAGAAAAATCTCAACATCAACTTTTTTGCGATCACTATATTTTCTCTATGCTATAGTATAGCGAGAAAGTAAAACTAGTTAGATAATTTAAGACGGCTTCCCATCCACCTCATCTCGCTTCAACGAGCGTAATTTCAATTACTGATGGCATCAGTGCAATTGGCAATTAACTATCTTGGCAATTGTAAGGGTCATTAGTTCGAACTAAATTACACCATCCAAATTTAAATTACACCACAGACATTTATTTCGGGAGAGGCTTTTTACAGTTAAGAAAAAAACCAGGATGAATTATCGTAAAAAACTACAGCTCAAAATCGTATTTAAAATTCATTGGCGTCTGCAAAAGTAACACAAATAATGTTATATGATTTGTATGGATACAATCATAAATAACATAAATTTAAATTTTGGACCTTGAAACTAATGCAAAGCATAAGTTTACCATCAAGACTAAACGATTTGGCAAGGTTAGAAGATAACAAATAACCGTCGCACTGTGGGCAAAATCCTTAATTTAGCTGGACAACATTTACATCTTTGAAAATAGTCTAAAAATTACTAAATTGTCGTTTCCTATGTTATTTTTTCCATAGAACATGAATACGGAGTTAAATTGGTGAAAATATCTTTTACGAGGTTTCTGCTGGGAATATCTTAAAGTAAATCTGACATTTAGAAGAGGAAACACGGTAGTGCTTTGCTAAGGAAAGAAGTAGAGTGCAGGACTTTTGTCCATAAATCTTATACTTGAGTTAAGGCCGCCTTTAAGATATTTATGAAAGTGTTTTAAAAACGTTCCCTAAACAGATATGTGACAGTGATATTTCTGTGTAAACAGGATGTGTGTTTAGTTATGTTAAGAAATCATGTATCTGAATAACAAAGTTTTTATTTATGCTTAAATCGTTTAAAGTGTTACTTGTAATTTGTTTCCGTCTCACTCAAATCAACCGTGTCATTCGAAATGAAGTTTAATATATTTCAAAATTAGGTTTCTAAATAATATTTGTTTACCATTTCTATATTTCATGTTCTTTTACAAATTGTGTTTAAAAAATTTGCTATTTTATTGATTTAATATAATGTCTGAACTTTATTCACGTTAAAATCGGTTAAACGAAACAATAATTGAAAACCCCTATTTTATTAATTCAGCCTCGCTTAAATAGATGTAATTTTAATTATTCCAACGACTGACTGAAGAATAAATTTCAAATACTACCTTTATAGTCCTGTATTGTTACGTCACTTTAAACAAGAACAGACTGAGAGTTCTTGGGAAATAATGTATTTACTCAAGAACGATATTACATTTCTTTGATTTAGGAACTATTCTGAGATTCCGTACGGATACAAAATAAAAATAATAATTTAAGATAATATAAATATGATATATTATTTAGTAAACTTTCTCCATATATATACCTACATTGTATTTACTGATTGGATTAAATAAACATGTTTATTGTAACTGAACGCTTCGTTAGCTTGGTTGACCTTACAGTTTGAACAGTTTTTGACAATTTCAACACAACTATAGGAATTAACAATTTTAAATGATTTATCCAAGTTAATACCAACAATTTCTAACAATTTATAATTATGAAGTTTCTTAAACTTAATTTTACTAAATACATGACAGTATTTATTTTCTTAACTTATTTTTTTAACACATTTCCAAGATAATCCATAACCACATAACTGGTTAGAAATAGATCAAATTCTTCTATTAATCCGTCTGTCACAATCTATTTCAAATTGAGGATTTGGTCAAACCTTAGAGCCTCTAAAAATTAGCTTACAAAAGATTAGAAATATCCCAAATAGTTTAAATTAAAATGTCTTAATATAAAACCGTAAATGAATTAATTTAAAAGACAGAATAGATGCTTGTATTACTATTATAATTGGCGTAATACAATACAACACAAATTGAATAAATGCAATTAAAAAAGTTCAAAGTGAGGAATACTGTTGGTGGATTAACATGTAAATTAACTTTTGTAATATTTTATAAATTTTCACTCAATTATTTTCCTCTGTGAGCTGTTTCATGAAGCGAAAAATTAATTCAAATTCTATTCCCGAGAGTGTTTTAGTTCAAAGTCAGACGAAACTAAAAAGGAAAGCTGTTAAGTTTACAGTGTCACTCCATTTATACCTAGCAGTGATTTGCTGTTTATGATCATGTTTATTTAATAATTCCATTGTTGTGCCAATATAATAATTCATATTATTTTTCCTATACAATATTAATTTCTCTTTTAATATTTTATAAATAACCTAAACGTATAATGGAAATAGTTTGTTTAATTCATTTGCTTTATTATAAATATGTTTGTAAAGTATTATTAAATAAGAAATGAACTCATTCCAATTAGAAAAATAAACTTAAATTTTAAAAGTTTAGCTCTTATAAATTGATTTTTGCAATTAATTATATAACTTAATCACAGATTAAACATAATTGTAATGGCAGTAATTAATGACGTTAAACACTAAGAAAAAGTTTAAGCATTTAAAAAAAAGGAAATAGTAATATGGCATTAAACAGAAAATGGATTTTGTGGTTTGCTACTGAAAAACATCTAATTACTGGTTGGGTAAAATCGCCGAAAACTATTTTTTTTCAACTAGACAAACATCGTGACCTTAACTATTAAACGGAATGACAATTCAGAGCTTTTTAGTCAGCTTTAAACTCCTTGTCTATGACGCCAAATTAAAAGTGTATACATGCACATAGAATGCTAAATGACAAGACAATAGAAACTTCTATATTTTTATCTACTTAAAAAATATGAAACAATTATCGGACGAATTTTTGGAAACTGTTGATCCGTGCTTCTCAGAACGTACACATAATGTTGTTTCAGTTTGCTTTCTGTTTCAAAATGTCAATGCAATTTACTTTTCCCATAAGTTTCAAATTACTTAATTAATTAATTGTATTATATTTTATATTACCCAAAGAACATTTTGAAAAAATAAATCAATGTTATAATGTAATAGTTAAATGGGGAAAAATCTTACTTTTATAGTGATTACATATTATTTTTATTCTTATAAATGTCAATATATTATTTTGGTTTAAAAAGAAATGTTAATTACAAAATATACTTATTAGAATAATTATTCTTTATTTTATTGATTTATTTAGCCGTTGACAAAATATTACAATGTATATTCATAGTCATTATGGAAAACATACATACAAATTTGAATTGTATTAAAATTGCATCTGACACGTTAGAACTCAGTAATACCACAAACAGAAAGTGACAAAATATCAGGAAACAATACTTAATTAAATAAAACAAACAAAAAACAATCAAAATTAATAGATTAACTAATACAATAAAATGCAACTGGATGCACCCCAACAATTCAAAATTAGCCAAAAAACAACAAAGATGGATTCGAACACTGTTTTCAATACATATCCACTTATTGTGTTATTATTACCAAGTAATAGCCACCTCTCATTAACAAATTATTGAAGTGCTTCTTAAATGTTTTATTATTTTTTAATTTTATTAATAGACTCTTCAACTAATGTTGAGTAAAGATATTCTTGGTTGAGCACGTACTTTTTGTATGAAGGTTTAATCTATGTTTTGACAAACTCTAGTCACTATCTGTTCTGGGAAAATAAGAGTTGCAGTCGCTGTTTTGTGCTGTACAGCACTTAAAATAACAAAACAGTATTACCTCCGCTATATACACACAAGGAAGTATATTTTCAACTTTAAAACATCCCTGCATGAGACTGGGCATTGTTAAATTTAAATTAACGTATTGCTTTTTCTGCATTACAAATAGTCTATGGATTTGAAGTTTAGCTGAAGTTCTCCATAACATAATACCATAATTTATATGGGAATATATTACCCCATAATACACGGTTTTCTGGATATGATTGCTTTAGCCATGTTTAGATAAGCTTCGAACAACAAAAATACCAAGTGCTTTTATCCGCAAATGCCTCAATATGGTTTTACGATGTTATTCCTCTGTCTATGTTTATATATAAGAAATTAACTGATCTGACATCGTCTAGTTGCTTTTTACCCATAAAGATATTAGCAAATGAAATTCCAGCTTCTCCACGCAGATCAAATTTCATGATATTGGTTCTAGTTAACTTGTAAAATCATATCATTAAAAAATTTACCAGCTATTTCCTAAATATTTTGTTTAAAACTGTAAGAAGTCTAACAAGTAATGCTTTTTCTATCACTTTGTATTGGCGTCATTGATATTTTCCGATAATAATTACTAACATCGCAGAATTCTTCCTACTCAAATAGAATTATAGAATTATTCCTACAGCGGAATAACCTTTGCTATTTTTAGTACCATTTTAATACTCTTTGATTCCTCACCCTCAAAAGAGGTTTCGATAAGAGCAAATAATAGTCTCACCAATACGTTTTCTTAATGTTTTACGAGCCACATTCACTATGCCGAATTGTCCATTTGAATTCCAGCTAAATGACAGAAAATTCATTATTATACTATTTCTATTAGACAATAATTTACTGTGTTTTATTAAACATATTTGCATTGTTATATTTGCAAACAAGTTATACAAAATATCAGACACTACAAAAGGCTTAGAAGATTCAATGTGCTCAACAAGAGAAGTTCACATTGATTATTAGTGATTAAGATTTACCATCACATTCAATTTCTTTCTAAGTGTTGTATATACGCAATTTACTGATTTTTAAAAATTTATTTTTCATTTGAAGGGTGTGACACAAAAACATGGTAGCCCGTGTGATTAAAAAACCGAGTTATGGTTAACTTTCAGTTTTAGATTTAGGTTTTGCAACGAGTTACCGTAACTCCTGTTGCCTAAAGCTAGACTAGTTGCGCGCATGCGCATCAGGACCGACCTTGTAGTTTGACCTACAATTAGAAATCAGTGTAGT